>VOPJ01012215.1:0-94838 GCA_014673585.1 Semibalanus balanoides
GGGCCGGGCCCGGCCGGATCGGGTCGGCCGCTTATATGTGAGAAAAATCCGGTATTCAATGAGGACTCGCTTCGCGCTTCGCGCTCGCTCGTAAGAATTATTGATGTTATTGCACATCAAGGAGGGTTCCACGTGCTTTGACGGTTGGAAGTTTTGACGTTTGGAAGTTTTGACGCTTTGAAGTTTTGCCATTAGAAGCTTTGTCGCTTAGCAGTTTTAGGATTGGAAGTTATTTCATTGGAAGTTTTGAGGCGAAGAAGTTTTTGCTTTGGAAGTGTTGACGGTTGGAAGTTTTTTCGCTTGTAAGTTTTGACATAAGAAGATTTGACGCTTAGAAGTTCTTGCATTGGAAGTTATTTTATTGGAAGTTTTGTCGCGAAGAAGTTTTTGCTTTAGAAGTTTTGACGGTTGGAAGTTTTACTTTTGTCGTTTGGAAGTTTTGTCATTAGAAGTTTTGTCGCTTAGAAGTTTTGGAATTGAAAGTAATTTCATTGGAAGTTTTGTCGCGAAGAAGTTTTGGCTTTGGAAGATTTGACGTTTGGAAGTTTTGTCGTTTACATAAAATGTTCATGGAATTCGTATCACTCGTTAAATACCTTAACGGGATACATTTCATTCCATTTCCCACTCACTGTTTTTTTCGCTCATAACTCTGAATCAAGTAACATATTGCCGTTTTAGGTACGCCCACCCTTTGGTCGGTGACCAATAACAACTAGCATTATGCTTCGATTGTCGATTATCGTCAATCAGCAGACTACTTATAGTAAGTTATTTACCAACTCCGTCGTAATCGTCAATTTTGCGCGCCATTGGCGGTGTCGGAGCCGACCAAAGACGTCCTTTGCGGCGTTGGCTCTGATATGGAGTAGATTGTATCGAACGCTTCCGGCACCAAGTCATAAATGAGAGATCAAAGAAACGGACAAAAAGCTGACAAGGTCCTCGGTAGAGCTGGGCTGTCGCGTTGCCATGGTGACTATGAGCCACGCGTACGTACACAAAACCATATCAAGCGCATCGATCCCAGTTAGCTCGGAACTGTCAGGATGATTTCGAGATGTTTCTTCCAGTGACCACGGCAACGCAGGAACATAAGGCGTCTACATCATGAGCACATTCATTTAACATGCGCCCTGGAGGGCCTCTGAGAATTACCCGCCCTGGAGGGGGGGATGGATTTCGCACGACCCCCTATGATCTCGAAAACCACGCAATGTAACGACAAGCGAAAAACGGGGTTAGATAGTTCGAGACAAGTTCTATCGAAAGTACTTACTTCAGTCGTTCTTAGGTGAGGCCAATATCAAGGTCACCAGAGGTCATCAAAGGTCAGATTTTCCAGATTTAGGACTTCGATACAAATAAACCAAAATATCTCGGTAACTATGCTGGGTAGGAACAAACAGAAAAAGGAGTCAAAATCTCTTGAAATGCCTCGACGAGTCAAACACATCAGTACCATTTTCACGTCTCTATCTTCATTATGTCGAGAGTTTTTGACAAACAAGTGTTGCTGGTCACACAATTAACCATGACCTTAGGTCACCGATTTGAGAAATTCGAGATAAAACAATGTAGTTATCTATGACATCATGACATCCTGCAACTTTGAAACCGATCGTCTTAAAACTGTATTTGCATAGCACCAAACACTTGTCGGAGGTAAGATCATCACGTAACCTGGTCTGGTGACCTGATCTATAATGACCTGAGGCCAAAAATTCAACATCACCTATGTGAGTAGTTTATTCTGAAACAGATGTGCAAAAAACGGCGGGTGGAGTTTTCTATTCAGATGGTGGGGCAACTGCCCCACCAACTTTGAGTTTGGTACCACCAACTTTTGTCACATTTGAAGGTTTCCTTGCATTGAAATAGTCATTTCCCCTTAATTATGCACAAATGTGAGGTTTAAAGGTTTTCTGACGTTAAAAGGGTCATTTTACACTTTTACTATACAAAACATTCAGTCAAAATGGCATTTCGCACCACCAACTTTTTCTGACAAGCTTCACTCATGCTTCACATGCATTATGAGTGGCCAGCGGCTCCACCGTAACACCAGGAGCCAATGCGCGCCAATGCCTAGTAGCTAGTCCTAATGCCGACACCCTTGTCAGCCTTATGTGTAGAAGATAAGGGATACAGCTGTCACATAGTTGATCTCGAATAAATTTGCTCACCATATAATATTTCGTCATTTAGCAAAATGTATCTGATAGAAGTAGCAAAGTTATGAATTTGTGTATCTTCTTCTCCTTCCGCACGACCATCCTTCTTCCTCACAAGATTCTGGCAAGCTTGATGCGATTTCGAGGCGATTTTAAGCAGACGGTGCTTGAAAACAAGATCATCGCACCTTTTGATGTTTTTTATACTTGGTGTCCTAAATGCAAGGTACATAGTTTGTTACTGATGTTTTATCTCAAACAGTAATTTATACCAGCCAGCCACGTTGTTGTCAAATGAAATCATTTGAAAAGGAAATGCATGCAAAGTCAGAATATAGTTTTATGCATGAGTGGCATTAATGATTCAGTTTATGAACGATCCGAAGGCGAGTTCATAAAGCTGATCTTTAATGTCCACGAGTGGCATAAAACGATTTAGTGGCATGGCGCGTTTCGAGCGAATACAACTTTTCTCGAGTACATTTTCAAAGTAACAGATACATATTCTAAAGGAGCTCATGGCAGGGTCATTGACCTAAGGCTCAGCAGTGTATTATCACTCCCGGGAGTGTATTAACACTCCAGTTAATACACGACTAAAGTTAAGCACGTGGTGAATGATAAATACTTATTCGGCCATGCACTAATACTAGTTTATCAACCTGCAGTGGTAAATTCGTAAATAAACATTGCTCAAAACCCTGAAGCTGTGAAGGGTCATTCCACGTCAAATCGCACAATTAATTTCCCAACCTCCTCCAATTTGGATGAAAATTGATACGCCTGTAGTGTCTAGTGAAAGAAACAAGTGATGTGATTTTTATGTGATTTTAATTTATGACTACACCCGTTACTGGGAACTGCCCGTGGGTGTTTATGAGTTAAATAAACAAACATACACACCCACTTTTAGCACCAGGTGACCTCAAGGATCATATTTAGAGGTCATTCAATGTCACGATATTTTGCGTACTTTATCTCAATCAAACTCAAGCAAATATCTTCTATGCTAATTGACTTGAATAACAATAATTTTGAATACTCCACAGGATTGAAACATTTGAAGAAAACAATCACTTGACCTAAATATGTCCTTTGACCTACGAGGTAAAAATTATACAATGTATTCTCTATAAGTTTGCCTGTTCGTAACTTGTCCAAAACTGACACAATGCATGAATGCATGAACTAAGAACGTGCAAAAAAGAATGGCGGAAACTTTTGCACTTTTTAGATACCGTCCATTAAGTATGGTAAAGAAGTGAAACAGAGCAATGCCCCGAGGCTATTTCCATGTCCCTTGCTATAGATACTGTGGGTTGCTATGCGCCTGATTGACGTCAAATGTGGTGGGTAGTGTTGTTTGTCTGTCGAATTTGATCACTTTTTCAGCTTGAACTGACCTTGCGTGACCTAGCATGACCTAGGATTAGTGTATGGCCCACAGATACGTATTACCGATGGGCAATACGGTGTTTTATAGCTGCTCAGGAGCATAGCACAGTGACATATGCACAGTACGCGCCGCACAACCACATTGGTAACACCCTCCCAAAAACATGGGCCTGGCACCGCCTCATGCTAGACAGGTTTGTTTGTAAAAAATGACATTACACGCATAATTGAATTCTAGGAAAAGTCACAAATTTGCAAGACAGCCTAACGGTTTTGAAGTGACATACAAAAAACACCGGGCAGGGCAGAATCGGCCCGCAGCGCGGTATAGGGTTAAATGTCATAAATCAGTCAAAAATTGTAATATCATTTGGAATTTTAGTATGGTAATTCCCCAGGTGGTATGGTAATTTCTGATATATATTCCGTTTTGAATTATATATTATATGTCAGTTGAAATTGCTCCTTTTCAATATTTGCGGATAAAAAACAATTTGTTATATACAATTAAAGATACACAATACACATGCTGTAGCCCTTGCCATTTGCTATGTTTTGAGGGCTTTGGATTGTGTATTGTTCAATATACGACATTCGTAAGATATGTCAAAGCGTGGCTGATTTTGTGTCAAACGTGTGTGTAGTGACGTCACTAAATTCTATATATCTAAAAAATTGCGGACAAAATTGTTTTATTTTTGCATAGTAGACGTAAACTTGATCATGGAGAAGGTATCTGAAGTTTCACGTTCATAGCACTATAGGTTTTTAAGCGAGAGTTCTTACGAAAGTTCTTCAGGGCGGTGTTGACCCCTCCCCCGCCAATGCCGGATTAGCATGGGAGACGCTTCCTAACCTGCTAATAGTTGTAACATACCAACACAGCTATTGGCAAGATGCCAAGCACTGAGTCAGAGTCAGTTCATAACATCCCTACGATTCTTTACATCAGGCAGTATTGATGTCGATCCTAACATATGCTTATCTATATCAGCAGAAATTGCCTAAAAATTGTGAATAGCCATGCAGTGACGACAGAATGACATAATTGTACGCTATTATTGAATTGTGTTGTAATTGTGTGTGTGTGAGACGCGCCAGCGGTCAACGCGACAGGACCACGATCTGATGGTGCCTCGGTCCCGGTCGGCCATGGGGCAGCGGCGTTTCGGCAGTCTGTGCCCCATCGGGACTACAACGGGCTCCCCCTGAGCTTGACGCGGCTCCCGGTTTCACCGTTTTCACGAGACACCTGAAGCGCATCCTGCGCGGCGGTCGGAGTTCCGTGACCGTCTGTCACTAGTGATATGTGTGTGTGTGTGTGGTGTGGTGTGTGTGTGTGTGTGTGTGTGTGGTGTGTGTGTGTGGTGTGTGGTGTGGTGTGTGTGTGTGTGTCTGTGCGTGTCTGAGTGTTTTGCGTGTTTTATTTTACTTTCCATGTCCGCCGTTTTTTAAACCACGTGACGAAGGGACCGTAATAGCCATGAGCTTATCGTGGATGGTTCTAATATATGTCTGAGTCTGAGTCTGAGTAATGCGATCTCACATCCAAAATATATGTCTGAGTACTAGTAGGGTTGTGAGGTTTGATATATGATATATACTAATATATTTTCATCTTAGCCTTAATACATGGGATTACGTTGCCTGAAAACCGGACAAATAAGCTACACAACGTTGAAGACGCCGCACAGCAACTGCCATCATGATTTTGCGAAACGTCTCTTACCAATCTCATTACCAATATCTAAGCGCAGTGACCACATTATGCTGGATTGCTTATGCTTTGCTATGCCCACCGTGTTGCTGCACAAGGCCTCCGGATGGCGATGATGTTGACGTCTCTGTGTGCATTCCACACTCCACAGTGGCTCGGTGTGGTGACGGTGGCCGTGCTGTACAATGTGCTGGTGATCGTGGGAAGGACAGTGTTCTGGGAGCTTCAGAACTTGGCGCCTCGGGTCTGGTTCGCCCTCGACTACATCTGTGATAGCATCTACCTACTGGATATGGTTATAAAGGCGCATGAGAGTAAGTCACACATTTCGTTAGAAAATAAATTAATGTTTCAGCTAAAAGATAATTGCATAAGTGAGTTTGTGGCAGGAAAATTAATTGCGTTGAGCATGCAAGTGCATGTGTTTCTCTACACTCCACAGTTTCCAGCAATGTAAAGTATGATGTATAACTTTAAAAGTATAGCTCATCTAAACTTATTGACCATTTGTTTATTTGACATCTTCGCCGACGGAATAAACCATTTATGGGCGAAGTCACACATCAAACACATATATTTTTGATTTGGTTTGTCCAGATGCAAAACATACAAAGGCAATTTTTCATCATATCCATTTGGCTAACGTGCTATGATGAGGACGCAAAGATACACTTATGCTGTGCTTCCATCAAACGGCTCGACCACCCTGACAGCTGCCATCATTTCAGGCTACCTGGAGGAGGGTTTGGTCGTTCGGGACGCCCGCAAACTGCGCCTCAACTACGCCCGCTCCGTACACTTCGTGCTAGACATTATATCCGTCCTTCCCACGGACCTCATGTACCTGTACCTGGGCACTGAGTGCTACTTCTACGTCCCCTGCCCTTGCATCGTTCGTATCAACCGCGTGCTGCGCTATCCTCGCATGAGCGAGTACTTCGACCGCACCGAGACACGCACCATCTTTCCCAACGCCTTCCGCATCAGCAAGGTGGTGCTGTACATCCTGGTGCTGATCCACTGGAACGCCTGTCTCTACTTCGCGCTGAGTTACGCCATCGGCTTCGGCACGGACCAGTGGGTGTACCGGAACATCACGCCTGGTGATAACGGCACCCTGATGCACCAGTACATCTACAGCTTCTACTGGTCCACGCTGACGCTGACGACCATCGGCGAGACGCCGCAGCCCGTGGAGGACGTGGAGTACGTCTTTGTGACGCTCGACTTCCTCGCGGGCGTCCTCATCTTCGCCACGATCGTCGGTAACGTCGGCTCGATGATCACGAACATGAACGCGTCGCGCGCCGAGTTTCAGAACCGGATGGACAGCGTTAAGCAGTACATGGAGTTCCGCAAGGTCGGCAAGGCGCTGGAGCGTCGCGTGATCGAGTGGTTCGACTACCTCTGGTCCAACAAGCAGTCCCTGAACGAGGAGGACATCCTGACGACGCTGCCGGACAAGCTGAAGGCGGAGATCGCCATCCACGTGCACCTGGACGCGCTGAAGCAGGTGCGACTCTTCCAGGACTGCGAGCCGGGTCTGCTGGTCGAGCTGGTGCTCAAGCTGCAGCTGCAGGTGTTCAGTCCTGGCGACTATATTTGTCGCAAGGGGGACGTCGGCAAGGAGATGTACATCATCAAGCGCGGCAGGGTGATTGTCGTGTCTGACGACGGGAAGACGGTTTTCGCCACTCTGATGGCCGGCAGTGTATTCGGCGAGGTGAGCATCATGAATATCGCCGGCAACAAGATCGGCAACCGGCGCACGGCCAACGTCAAGAGCGTCGGCTACTCGGATCTGTTCTGTCTCTCCAAGGACGACCTCTGGAGCACGTTGAACGACTACCCGGAGGCGCATAAGAGTCTGATGGAGAAAGGCCGGCAGCTGCTCATCAAGGATGGCCTGCTGGACGAAGACGCGCTGAAGGCGGCCGAAGAGCAGCAGCTCACCACGAAGCAACAAGTCGATAAGCTAGGTAAGTGCATCGCAGTGCAGGCTGAAGCCCGAATGCAATGTATCACGTTTGCGACAATGATAGATTAAAAACTTTCGGTGAAGTTGCAAAAACACTTGGACAACTCTGTTGAATCATTTAAAAATGTATTTGAACTTTGATGGTAAATATTGTATTTTCCTACACAACCCATAGTGAAAAAGACGTGAAGCTTGAATCCTAGAACCAGTAAGACGCTTTACACACGCGCATGACCCGGGAAAGACACCTTAACCCTATTCCTGGAGGGATGAAAAGTATACGAATCTGTCGGGGGGGCGGCAGAGGGTCCTAAAAAAGTGGTCCGACTTTTCTATAACCGGTTGCAGACTTTCTAAAAAAAATTGTAATCAGCTGTGCATGCCATGTACTCAGAGCCTTCTTTATTTTTCAGCTATGGCGTATATTCGTGTTGGGTAATACTGCGCGAAGTCGAACCCAATAGAGGCTGTGATTAGGAAGATGGGATCCTCAAGGTCAAGATTAAAACATTTTAACCTACCCTAGTCTGCTCCCATTGACAAACATGTTGCACATAGGTAATTTATATTTCCTAAAAATAAGAAACTCGTGTACCGTGTGTCATATTCCTCTGGTGCCGTAATAATGCCTCCCGAATTGCCGGCCCCGTCGCGCTCGTGCCCGTGTTTTTCGTTGGAGCCAGATTAACGGGTACGGACCCACACGGCGGGTCCGGATAAAACGTGTCAGTCCTCGCGGGTACGCGGGCCGTCCTATTGTGAACCTGGAGGGGAATTCCTGCTCAGGGGCTCCCTTGGGTGAGCCGAGGCCTCTAAAATATGCCGGTTTCTAATAACTGACCGATTAGGAACGAAATTCCCATACGGAAGGACAACTAACTGACCACCCGACAGGCACTTCTTCACCCGTCGCTCTGACTTCAGAAACCACGTAAAAACAGAAAGTGCGGTAAAGTCGGGGCGAACTAAATTGTGGCGATTTGCCCACGAGCATGGTTAATAAACGAAGGAATGAAGCTTGGAAGCATGAAGCATGGCAAGGCGTTACAACTGTCATGGGCATGGTATAGTGATACCCAATTCTTTCTCCTCTTTTTTAGTTCTTCCAATTTGCTCTATGCCGGGGTTAGAGGAAAGTCAGGTTTTTGGACCTCTGGGGGGGGCTTTATTCGGCCCCCTTCAGAATCTCCGCTGCCATAAGAGCTAGAGACATGAACTTGGTGTGTGAACTAATGTCGACAATGAAACTCCATTTTGAAAAATTTTGGTGACCTTGGGTCATTATCTTCAAGGTCAAATGACGTCATCAAAAGTCATATTTGTCAAAACATGTTTTTTGCAGGAAACCTTGCCATTATCTCGGAAACTGTGGCAGCTAGGAGGAATCCGAAAAATGCACTGTAAAGCGATTTGAATTGTCTTTCGCCTGTAAGACATCAGAAATGACCTCAGGTCAATGGCTTGGGCTGTAGAGGTCAACAAACGTTAAAAACCCTGTTTTTCAGCAAAAGTTTGTTCGTTAATAATTTTTTATCTAAAGTATATACAGCAGCTTATTTTGGTAACATCGTGTTTCTCTCGTCATTGCGGTTCGATCATACCAACTTTGTCCCAAATCGAAAATTTGAAACCCAGCGGGTCAAGGTCAAGGTCAAGGTCAATGGGTCAAGGTGACGTACAGTCGGTGCAAAATGCATATCAAGAAAGAACGCGTATTGACGAGACAAACATTTGAGTCATTTGTGAGTATCTAATGATCTTCTTGTCAGCGAGTTTTATAAAAGGTATTGGTGACGCTTGAATGACCTTTCAAAAGGTCACTGACTAAAAAATTCCTCCTTTCCAATCAAGAAGAGCCTAATGAGACATGAATACTACTGAAATAATTGGATTGTGCAATGTATTAAACCATCGTTTTCATTTTTTCACCAATAATACTTATATTGGAAAGGTTTAGCATTTGACCTGACATCAGGTCATCAAATATTTAGATATCACCCTGAAACCTTTCAACACATATTA
Organism: Semibalanus balanoides; assembly: GCA_014673585.1. NCBI lineage: Eukaryota > Metazoa > Arthropoda > Thecostraca > Balanomorpha > Balanidae > Semibalanus > Semibalanus balanoides. The sequence goes on from VOPJ01012215.1 coordinate 9,287, forward strand.
TTTGGCATGTTTTCTCTCATATACATATCCGGGTTTTTGAAACGTTTTGAAGAAAAAAAAAACTTGCATCATTTTGTGAAAAAAAAAAGTTTTTCAAAATGTGATTTCAAAATTCAAAATTTTGAAATTTTCGAGATAGCGCATCTGAAAAAAACAATCAATTCTTACGATGTAATGTTTTCGCTAACACTTATCCTTCACACACAACTCTCCATGAGTGCTTAACCATGCAAAGATATTGTGTCAAAACGGAACGAACACGCCCCCTAAAAACTGTCCTGTGGACCCCTTCCTAATAATTCCAAATTTGGAAAAAAAGTACACCATTCGAATGCGCAATGAAATGATAGGAAAAGCCAGCAAGTTTGAAGATTCTGAGTTGAGTTATGAATGACCCGTACGCGAAAAACCTCAAGGGGGGGGGGGCGATTCGCCCCCCCCCCGACAGTAATAGGGTTAACTCGCGCTTGAGCTTGACCGAGGAGGGCAAATATTGACCCTCTGACGACTTTTCGCGATAGCTCAACACACAACTGCACTATCAACGTGCAATTTTCGGTAACTTCCTCCACATCAATTGTAGGGGAGACCGGGCACGTTATGTCACTTTTTTGTTAATTGGATTGGCCCTGGCTTGTAAGTGTTGGTGATTGATACTTTCAAATACTGTTACATACATCAATAGCTTTAAATCGCTTTAGGAGTTCAAGTGGTATCTCAGTGTCTTTCGACACCAGTGTCGATAATGTGTCGATGACTCATCCGACAGAACCTGCCCATATACGGGGCACGTTCTGTCACCTATGGGGGCACATTCTGTCACTGATGGGGTACTTTCTGTTATCACCGAACGGTCATCTGCGGCGTCCCTGCAGGGGGGAGAGGGTTTCATTCATCGCCATCATCAATAGCGTAGAAAAAGAAAATAACGGCCATATACGACCTCAACACTGCATTTTTGCGTTTGTATTGGTTATCCATGCACGAATCAGGGCATATTTTAACATGTTACCTGGGGGTGGGGGATTTCCATCGCAATGCCTTGAAATCCCCCCCCCCCCAGTGGACGCAAAGATCCACCGCAGTCAACGTAAAAAAAGCGCTGAACTGTTCTCCACGGGCCCAGCGAATAGAATCTTTTGCAAGAGGCCCCACCCGACGCCCCCCCCCTCCCTCTTCGTTAAACGGACCTTTGCGCTGACGACCCGACCCATCCCCCGGGTCAACAAACTTCTTGTAGCAAAACGTAGCTTAAACTTTAGCCCTCCAAAACTCGAAGCCTAGATCCACCGTAGAACCCCCCCCCTCCAGTTAAAATTCCTCGAAAAAGGCCTTAAGGCACGAATTAAATGCGAACTGTATCGCACCACCCGATTCGTTTGAGCTTGTAGTGGTTGTACCAATCTGTTAAGTAACAGCAAACTATGTATGGTCGTTTATAAGCGATACGACTAGGAATCATGAACAGATTCAGTGACAGAACCTGCCCCAGATCGGGTGACAGAACTTGCCCCACTCGACATAGGTCACACTTTTTCTTTTTGTACTGAAAACTTGGGAGAATGGGGCAGAATAACGCTCTGCACAATATTCTGGACATTCGTGTCGCCCCATGCCAGCATTCAAAGACACTATACAATTCTCTGAATGGCCACTAACCAAATTTTGTTCACTTATAAAAAGTTTTGATTTCTCTTGAAAACAAACTTGTCAAATTTGGACCAATCCATTCGCAGGCATGTTGTTGTTTTGATAGTACCAGGCCATTGCAAACACAGAGGAACATATGTTACGAAACAACAATATACCTGCGGTGGATAGTTCACGAGAAAACCCCGCTGACAGAATGTGCCCCGTGACAGAACGTGCCCCGTTCTCCCTCACATCTTCTGAGCGAAAATGAAGCAATTTTGTTGATAAATTTGCTTAGATATAGCACATTTAGTGACGTCACTACACACGAGATTGACAATAAAATTAGTTAACTTTTAACGAGCCGTACAAAGACCACTTTTTAACAACAACTCATACCAAAATCGTCAAGAGATAGCAAATTGCAATGCCTACCAAATGGCTATCTCGGATTTTTGATTTGTTACCCTCTAAAATGCATAAAACTGATAAAAATGGTCAGAAGACCAAAATTTTCATAGAAGTTAAAAAAAAAGACGGAACATGTGTCGGAGAACCACTTATCAAAAATACCCAAACACAATTTTAAAGGCAATATATTTATTGTTAACTTGTGGCTCCCTAAGTATGGTAACTCATGACGTCATATTTTGACATTGCATTTTTTGTCTTTCGTTGACAAGATAAATACAAATAAATGTCAGCGCTGTATTTCTTAAATAAAACTGGTCTATAAACATGTATTTTTTGTAAAGATTTTTCAATTTCAACTTTGGCTTGATGTGACCTGAACTTGACCTTAGTTTGACACTAACTACATTAAACATAGTTCAGATGGTAAAATAACTATCACTATCGAATTAAACGTATTCAACTATACACCATCAAACATGCGTTGCATGACTTTCGAAAATCTTCTGCGCATGTGACCTTTTGTTAACTGACCTTGACATTGACCTTTGCCAAAACTATAATTTCAGCTTATGCCGGATGTGTATTATACCTTTTGGAGCACTTGGGGTGATCATGGTCGCAATCAAAGGCTTTGGAATTGAAAGTATGGTCCTCAAACTCAAATGTCTCAATTTTGACCTCTGACCCGACCTTCATCCCTATATGTGACCTCAATTAAAAAATAAATAAAAATGTTGATAAAAATGATGTGCCTCATTGAGAGCTTTCGAACACCGCCCTGCGCGTCTTGCTGCGATCATTGGTTCGGGAGATAACGAGGGGACAATATTTGCCCGCCCCCTCCCCCACCCCCTCCCCCGCCCCCTCCCCCCGGTCAATGGTAGTCGGCTGAGACCCCGATCATTCGAGGGTTAATCGGCGAGGGACAAGCGAAGCTCGTAGAAACCCGATAACAAGGAAATTGATCTGCTGTCATCTAAACTCCACATTGCCAGTGTAGTGTGGTCTCAAAGCACACACACAATTTCAGAAAAATCGGTCAGCGCAACCGCGAAAGTGGTGGTGCTTTGCAGGACTCTGTTGCGATGGTGGCGCTGCCTGTCATGCGGCCGTGGCGCCACCTATCGCGCCCGGCCGCCAGAGGCGGAGGTGATCTGGGTCACGCAACACCCCTGACACGGCGCGTGCCTTGCACCATGCTGACCCCTCACGTGAGACGAAACATGTCAATTGTCAACAACATTATTTTTGTAATGATGCTATCAGATGGAAAAACCCACCGACAGCGACCGAATGTTACTAATAAAATTTATTTACGAGAGGTTCCCCAAATAATGGCTGACACGACTCCAGGATAGTGAAGCTTGCAAGTTGAAGAAGAGTGATGCTGGCATTTTTAACATAAACCACCATAATACACTTGAGTTCTTGATATTTAATTGACACTGCTTTTGTCGTTTAAAGAACACCTGCCTGGAAAAGATCGCAGATAATGGAAGTTGGAACGCAGTAATAAAGAAAGGAGGATTTATGTGTGCCACGTGTAATACAAAAGCGCGCATCGATACATCATTACCTCGATGAATTAATATCTGTATAGGACTACGCTGATGTTGGCCTTGTGCGTATTTTTCAGAGGATATGCTAGACAAACTTCAGACGCGATTCGCACGCCTGATGGGAGAGTACTCGTCCTCGCAGAAAAAGATGAAGCAGCGGGTGACCTCCCTGGAGAAGAAGCTGCTGGACAAGGACGGCTCTGACGAGATAGCCAGCCGCGTCAACAGGTAGGTCCAGTGACCATCTACCATCGACCAGTGTTGGTGCGACGGTGGGTGTAGAACAGCGGCTTCGTTCAGAGGTAGTTCAGCACTTAGCTGCGCCTAGAAACAACAACACTTTGCAGGCATGGGAAATGCTTCTTCTCGTAGAGTTCTAAGGCAAGCAGTATAGTTAGGTATATGTTTTTGTTTAGTCTCTTCGTATTGTATGTCTTTTAGTGGATAGACATTGTCTTACGTTATAAATACAATAACTGGACATCTTCCCTACGTAAAGCTACACCTTTACCGTTGAAATACCGCATTTGAGTACCAATGAAGTTGTGTTTCAGTGCATGTCATTTCCTTGCGGTTACATTATTTTGGTAAGCGTAATCCTAGTTTCCAATAAGACTTGTATTATTACTCTTAAAACTGTTGTGCTGAATACTAGATACTTGGTCACATTATAGTCACAACGACAATTGCTTACATTATCTGTGATTGTTCTACAATTTCTAATCCGCTATTTTTTGGTCCTTTACCCCGCGAGTTACTGGGGGGGGGGGCTATTTATAGCCACCCTCTCGTTATTTTGCGATATCTCCTAAACCAACAGTGGTATCGTCCCCAAACTTTCAGTACTTTCTTTCACATCAATTGTACACATGTTGGCTGAAGGAAAAAGTTGAGGCTATGGTTGATCAACCAAAATGACGTCAGAGGGACGTCAGTGTTTTTTTGCTGAAAAATAAGGGTTTGCAGAAAACGCTGTAAAACCAGAAGTCACTGCTCCAGCTTCAGAACAGAAATGCTCGCCTTGGCGTCCGGGTTTGAACTTCGGCAGAACCTCTCCAGAGATCTAGACGTCCCGATCCACGTCAACGGGAGATCTGCGCCCAGTGGGTCCCCTCACGCTGTGGAATCGCCGGCAACGAGCGAGCCGACCGCGTAGCCCGAGAGGGTGCAAGCTGCCGCAACAGCAAGTCCCGGTACACACGGCAGGACCATCCGCCAAGCGGTGGCTAGGTCCACCACCGATTGCACCATCCGGGACTGACCGCCTGGCTGGTTCCCTGACACTCATGGATATTGGGTGGAAGCCGGCAGCCGCCAGTGACCGCTCTTGACTTGATCTTGACTTGATTGTTATATGTGCACCCCAGCGCTGTGGACGTGCACCAGCTGCGGGCTGGCCACAGGTCAGGCTTGCGGTCCTATACCTGCACAGGATCGGCCGCCACCCAACGCGTGGGACTGCCAGAGTTCGGATGAGGATCGCTGCCCGGCGGCCCTGTGCCCACTGTGGCGGGAAGAGCCCGACAAGCCAGCCCACCTGCTGTTCCGATGATTGGCCCTGATGAGGACCAGATACGCACTACTCTACAACATCCGCTTGGAACTGGATGAGGCCAAGGACACCAGCGTGGTGGGCGGTGGCTGCCCTGGCGGCCACCTCCAGACGAGCCCAGAGCTGTGAGGCTACGACCGTCTGAAGACGGACGGAGGGAACCATTACCACAACAACAACAACAGTAGACTTAAGCACGAAAAGTTCAGGTTCTCTAGTTTTCCTGAGAAGCTGATGGTCAGCGCCGGAATCCTGGAGAGGCAAGACAGACATCTTCTTCCAAGAGACTATAGGTGGATCTTTCAGAAAAAGTTAGGGATGCGAAATGTCATATTGGCTGGTTGATTTCAATGTTTGAGGTGAAAAAGTATAAAAATAATCGAAAAAAACTTTAAATCTAACAAACGTTGGTGGGGCCAAAGACAAAGTCGGTGGGCTAAATAATAGGTTTACAGGGTGTGCGGAAAGTCCTGGCACTTTTCTGGTATGCTTCCCAAGACGCGCTGTGATTGGTCGCCATTCTGCCAATGGCCGCAGTCGTGACCATCGTCGACCTGGCTAGCCGGGGGAGGGCAAATATGATCTTTTAATCGCGTTCAGTCATGAATAAACAGGCGAAGCGGCAGCTTGTCGCTGGCTGCCCGCGCGGTGGCCGGGTCCGGCTTGACCGCCGGCTTCGTTTGGATCTTCTCCGATGAGAAGATGTTCCACGTGGACGTCCAGCTGCACTGGAGGAACTCCCGCTACCTGTCCGCCAAGCCTGTTAACGAAGTGGACCCCGGATTCGGTTCAACACTGTGAACAAGCACCCGCAAAGGTGGTCCGGCGTGTGATTAGGTCCGACGGCAAAAATTATCTCATCTTAGTCAACGCCTACAAGAAGATCAACAGGCAGGTTACGACGGCTCCTGACATGGACACGCACGTCATCCCTGATCAAGGGCGGACCCTACCCGGGAGGCTTTGCCTTCCAAACAGGACAGAGCGCCCGCCCACAACGCCGCCGCCATCCAAGCCAAGCTGACAAACGTGCTCGGCGGGCCGGATCACTTCTGGCGGAAGAAGATGTGGCCGCCTCAGTCGCTCGATCTCAACCCGCTCGACTAAAGCGTGTCGAGCGTTCTGCAGGAGGAGGTTCAGGCCACTTCTCATCCCAACTTGGAGTCGCCCAAGGTGCGCATCGTGGCGGCGTGGGAGGCGCTGGAGGCGGCTTACATTATCAGAACCTGCAAGGGCTTCCGCTTTCGCGTCGAGGCTGTCATCGCCGCCGATGGCGGCTTCATCGAGCTAGCGGTTGGCTAAAGGATGTGGCTTGTTGTTCCCAAGTCTCTGTTTCAGACTGTTGTTGAATTTAGATGAACCAGTTGCATTTGTTTGCAAAAATGTTGAAAAGCGTCAGGACTTTCCGCGCACCCTGTACTTATCACATATTATGGAACGACCGAATTTGATGTGTATTGCGACTTCCCAAAAATCCAAGCTATGGATTTAAATTATTACTTAATTTTGCCTGTAATCTAATTGTAACTTTGTATTTCTGGATGTTTTAACATTTATTGTTCAATGGGGGGTTTCCAATCTGACTCGGCATCTGTTTCCAGCGATGTATTCTAATGGATTGATTTTCTATACTCTACGGTATGTGAGCTATATGCTATGAGCACACAATTTGCATGACTCAAAGCGCAAACATAAGATGCACAAGGTGCTCGTTTGCATGCATATGACATATACCATTCACAAGCAAATACTTGCATTATAATTTCATATTTCTGGCTTAACGCATCATCAGAAACGTAATATAGGTACTGAGATACTCTTTAGACACTGTTACTGCAATTTCAACGCAGAGCAAATGCTATGCGTTCTTAGAGTCAATCTCGCCTTAGACCCTACTTCTAAATCATTTTCCGTTTCCTTAAACCTTGTAAATCATAAAATGGACTCCAAATCTGTCCAGTAGGTACCATTATTTAAGCATATTAAGTTGTAATATGTTTTAATCGATACTTTTATATTGCGAAATATAATCACGATCATTGCCAAATAGATCTAGAAAACAATAACTCACACGATCATGTAAGGTTCGCAAAGCCACTTGCTAGTGGTGCCAATCTGTACACACATTTTCGGAATTCCGAATTTGTCCGAAGACCGGTTCGGTTTTTGGGCGGACATTAACATATTTATTTTGACTTTTTCGGACATCCAGTGCCTAAGGATGGCTTGTCGTGAAAATCACTTAGTAGCTTTGTATCAATACACATACATTTGTCCGTATTTAAATGAATAAAGGATGATTGTGGCTTTTTAATATCCTAACTGTAGCGCTATTTGACACAAATGCCTATATTTATGCCTACATTGAGAATGATACACAGGATGTTTTACATTCCATGTCATACTTTTTGTCTGCTTTCGGACAAACTTCGGACCAACAATGTCTTTCGGACAGTTTCGGACAGACAGCTGATCATGGTCTTAGACATCGGTCGGACATTGGACAAATATGTTTTGAAACTGGCACCACTACCACTTGCACTCAGCACACAAGCGTCGAAAGCGGGGGGGGATGCGCCCCAAACATTTGCGGATTTTAACATTACGCGTATTTGAGCGTTGCATGACACAAAAACGACTTAAAAATGTATCCGCTCCCTCAACCTTCGGAAGGTGGCGATGCCCTTGTTTCAGCATACTTTTTATGCATACCCTTTATGGAGTTTAAACTTTAAAAGACGACTTCCAAGCACTAACATATTCGGCACGCCTATGAACTTCAAGCATTTGTCATAAGAGCAGCCTAAAGCATGCAATTTGCACTCGTGCGGTGTACTAATTTACTTTAAATCCTACACCTGTTTCATGCATACTTTTTGCACTTCTTAATTTTTGATATGTGCTGCTTCCAAATGTGATACTCATTTGTGGGGCAAATGAGTCATAACCTAATTAATCATAAGTATCATGAATCAGCACACTTAAAAAACTTGGATGGTGTTAAATTTATGCTTGAGCTTGTAGTTGGACTCCAGGTAAAATAATACCACTTGTGCTACCACTACACCGTTCACCCAGTCTCTGGGCTTTGGTGCATTTTCGATTATTTTCAGTCAATATTACTAACTATCTATGTAACACCCCAATACGTATGTACTTGGCGATGTGTTAGGTAGGTATAAGTTGAAAGGAATGTTTTGTTTTGTATTTAATTCAGACCCGGTTATAAGCCAGACATTTATCGTGCAAACGCTATCACTGGATGCAAATTGTCGAATATGCCGTTCTGCTTCTCTCTCTTCGTCCCGGTCCGGGTCTCGAATGATATTTCAGTCACCCATTTTCGCTCTCCGTCTCCGTCTCCGTCTCCGTCTCCGTCTCCGTCTCCGTCTCCGTCTCCGTCTCCGTCTCCGATACCGGCACCGGAACCAAGGTTAGGGTAAGTTTAGTTGAGGAATGTCAGGTGATATCATTCAAGTGAGATTCTCTCATCTCTTTGAATGTTGTGGTTTTGCCTATCTATCAATCCCGAATACAAATGTGCGATAGTACCATTATTTAAGTGGAATGGTAACACTTTCAAGCTGTCGCAATACACTCACATGATCAGTGAGTTGTAATGCTACGCATTTCCAATGCGTATTGGGGATGTTTCAAGCTTTGTGCATTGATGGTATACGAATGTTGCGAATATATATGTAGATATCTCTCACAGATAAAAGGAGACTCATGTTATCTGTGATGTAGCTAATGTTATTATGATAGCTTTCATAAAGCACAACTCAGACTTATAAAACATTGGGAATATCACAGGAATACCGAAGCATGTATAAAAGGGTGTTTGGAGTTCCGGGCTCAAGTACAACATATCTTACGAAATGACGCAGGTCTGTGTTCCAGTACTTGTTATGATGACCTTCGATTGGATTATTCGTCAACAAATCCTTGCTATAATACAATTGAAACACGCTGGAGCAGCGGGAGCGGACTATATTCACTCGTGACTCGCACGGGCCTCGCTCGCAACACAGACGACCACGGCCCAAGTGGGCACAGCAGATGTTGCCTGCGCGTTCCACGGTAGCTGGAGGTCACCGCAAAGGCGGCGGTAGGCACCTAAGTTCGTAGATATCCAGAGGCGGTATCAGGCATAAAAGATGGGCTGCAAACCATATTCTAAAAGTGTGATTAGTTTTACCACAGAAAAATTGCTTATCTGTATGTACCAACTAATAAGACTGCATTTTGAATATGCGTTACAGCCAGGGGCGGCGCCACCGGGGGGGGGTAGGGGGGGGCAGCTGCCCCCATGAGCAAAGCCTGCTGAGGCCACTGTAGGCCCCCAGTACTCAGGACAGGAGGCCCCATACTAGGACGGAGAGGCCCTCAGTACACACAGGAGGGCCCCAGTACTAGACAGGAGGCCCCAGTACTAGACAGAGCCCCTTATACACAGTGAGGCACCCAAAGTACTAGACAGAAGCCAAGTTTACTACAGCCCCTAGTCAACAGCAGGCCCCATACTAAAACAGAGCCCCACAAACAGGAGCCCTCCAACCAAATAACAGGAGGCCCCCAGTACTTACACAGAGAGGTCCCAGTGCAGATGCTAAACAGGAGGCCCCCAGATGCAGTTGCTAAACAAGAGAGGGCCCCCAGCTGCAGTGCTAACAGGGAGGCCCCCCAGTGCCAGTGCTAGGACAGGAGGCCCCCAGTGCATGCTAGACAGGAGGCCCCCAGTTTGCAGTTGCTAACAGGAGGCCCCCAGTTGCAGTCGCTAAACAGAGGCCCCCAGCCTGCAGTGCTAAACAGGAGGCCCCCACGTGCAGTGCTAGACAGGAGGCCCCCCAGTGCAGTGCTACAACAGGAGTCCCCCAGTGCAGTGCTAGACAGGAGGCCCTTCCAGCATTTAAGAAAAGGAGTACACCATACTAACACAGGAGCCCCCCAAGTTACTAGCAGACAGGAGGCCCCCAGTACTTGGACAGGAGGCCCCAAGTACTAGAAGAGATACCCTCATAAATAAGCAGGAGGCCCCCTCAGTACTAGACACGAGAAGGCCCCCAGTATATTACAAGAGACCCAATACTAAGCACTAAACAGGATACCCCAGTACTAGACAGGAGGGCCCCCACGAGATACTAGACAGAAGAGGCCCCCATACTAAGCAGGAAACCTGATACTAAACAGGAGGTTCCCAGTATACAGACAGGACGGCCGCACAAGATACTAGACAATAGAGCCCCCATACTAAAAAGGGAGGCCCCATACTAAACGAGGCCCCATGTACTATACAGAAGGCCCCCAGATATTAGACAGGAGGCCCCCATACTAGACAGAAGCCCCATCTTAACAGAGGCCCCCTACTCCCCAGTACTAGGAACAGGAGCCCCCGTATTAGACATCGAGACCCCAGTACTAATAGAGGGCTCCGCCCAGTACTAGACCAGGATGCCCCGAGTACAGACAAGGAGGCTCCCGATACCAGACAAGAGCCCCTAACTAACTAGGCAGGAGGCCCACTGGCACTTAAAATGGCCCTAAATACCCATAAATATGTTATTAAGCTCTCGGGCACATTTGGCCGGACTTCATTTTGGAGGGAGACCTTCACCTTTTCATTGTTCACATTAATCATAATATATATTTTTAATTCAGGCGCGGATCCAGAATTTCAGTCCAGAGGGGGTGCGCAACACAAAACAGTGAGCCCTTCCGGGCGCGCCTTACGGGGCGCACCATTTAAGCGAGACCCGGCTCGAGGGGGGGGGGGGAGCGATTCCACGCCTGTTAATTAATTATCTAAACCTAGCACCAACTATAAACCAGGGATTTATAGCCCTTATCGGAAACATCTTCCCCTTGTATCCGCACCCTGGTCTGATCTAGCTTACATGAGGACCATTGTCCGACCAACAAAATCAAAATTTTCGCCGCGCTTCCGCTGCGCCCATTGCAATACAAATCAATTGATACGAGTGGAAGTTGGACGCTTGAGCACGGTACCGCTACGCGCCCGAACCAACAACAACAAAACAACTTATACGAGTGAAAATGAATTAAAAAACAATCGCAGCGTTTTGAGGCGCATTTAATTGTGTTGTTATTAAGTTCAATACTTTATTCTAATCTTATTGGCAAGGGCATAGCTTTAGTCACTTCTTTTGCAGCACTTTTTAAAGGCAAAATAACAGTTGAGACGGTCCGCAGATCCGCACTATACGCAAAGCGACGGATTACATGATAAATGCAGTTCAGGGCATAATATTTTTTAAAAAAAATCGCGCCGCTCCCGCGGCCGTAATCTTTTAAAGTTTCAGGCTTGGTACAAAAATAAATATCTTGATATAGCTGATTCCAAACTAGTGTCGTGGTTTTTAAAGATGAAATAAGCAGACCCTTAGTTTTACTAACTCCAGCCTAAAAGTGGTATGGCTCCATCCATACCTCCACCACTGTATTGTCTCCAATTCCTTTCTAACGCGCCCCTTTTCAGCACGTTTCATTGAACCTGTTCAAACACTTAGGGAATGGAGCCCATTCACGGCTTGGGAATGGGGCCGTTTTGGAGGGCAACCGCCCCGCTTCCTTGACGACATTTTGTCTTACGTGCTTTGGTCATTGTCGTAATTGTATTGTCCCAGGTTCCTGTATTACACAACATCGTCTTGTGATTGTGCTGTTGTTAGTCAATCTGTATAGGTATTTAAAAAATAAAAATCATAAAAACAATATAAGTGAAAAATTAACCTAAGGTGCCCATATGTGAATTTCATCGTATGCCACCATCGAACTAATAGCTAATTCCAGTAAGAAAACAAATTTTTGACATTACAAACCGGTAGTCCACACTCGCAGCAGAAACATTAGTAGCGAAGCAAGAGAGGCGCGAGTTATGAGGCCCATCACAAGAAAGGTGAGGCCAGCTGATGTTTGCGTGCTCTGATTTCGAGATACGCAAAGAGCAATAGGTAGATCTCAGCCATGTGTTACCAATTAAAGAGCAAATTAACATCGGCATCGCTTTGGTAGCCCCAACTCAATGGAGGCCCCTACAGCCAGGGAGGTCCCCTGGGGGAAGAGGCCCCCTGGGAAAAGGAGGCCCCCTTTCGACTTTGCCCCCCCCCCCCTCAGGTAAAATCTGGTGGCGCCGCCTCTGGTTACAGCAAAATGAGTGTCACAATTAAGGAAAATGCAAGTCAGTTTGAGAGTATAAATATTAAACACATTTTCCTTTTATGAAAAAATCATAATCGGATTTTATGACGTCATACATGAAAAACAATAGTTGTGCAACAGCTTCCTTTGCATGGTGTGCATGCTACGATATGCGCGAAATTACGAACATATTGTTCATACCTGATTTATAATAATATTATATATATATATAATATAATAGAATATAATAATTATATACTATATAATATATAATATATATAGTATATATATTTAATATGTTCCAATGCACTTCTGCAGCTTGCTGCTTTCGTCACGGACGGCGAATTCTGCACGTGTTTCAACGACTTGACAATCTGATGGCAGGGCTTAAAAAGCCGCCCAAATTAGCAGACGAGCCCATGCTCCGCTGCTTTAGGATCGACCGTTACCAAACCTTCACTAAGTGATTCGTCAATTCTGGGCTCATATTTGTATTTCTTCACTTTGGTAAATTTTGGTCAGGTATAAACTAACAAAATCGGCATTGTCGTTGTCTGTAACGCGTTTGTCCCTTGACCCAATGACCCCAATGACCCCTCTGACCTCTTCCTGCAGCCCATATGACGTGTGACCTTATGACCTCCACCTCCCTGACCTCTTGCCATCTAACCTGTGACCTTGTGACCCCTCTGACCTCTGTCTGTAGCCCGTCTGACCTGTGACCTTGTGACTCCTGACCTCTGCCTGTGCCCCGCCTAACCGTTGACCCCGTGTGACCCCCTGACCTCTGCCTGTGCCCCGTCTAACCGGTGACCTCGTGTGACCCCAGCTCCAACAGTCGACTGCTGACGGCGGCGGCCGGCCTGGGTGGCTCCGAGATGGGCTCGAGGCGGCCATCGTACACCTCGCAGTACTCTTTAGTGGTGCCGTCGCCGGCCTTCAGCTCCTCCTCCGAGTCGGATATGTCGCGCCGGACGGACGACAATGGCGCCATCTGACGCCAGCGGCGGGTCCAGCTGTGGGTGCACTGCAGCCTCGAGCAGCTCAACTGGCACCTGGACGAGAGCTCCGCCTAGCGGCGCCGACGTGATAGAATTCGCGTGGCGCTTGGGGCGCTCAGGTGCAGAGGTGAAACTAAAGGAAAATATACTCAAAAATCGTGGGAAAAAATAACGGCATTGCATGAAAAGGAATACAAATGCGGCACTAATGCTCCTTGGATTCTGTGATATGTTATTTTTGGGCGTTGTTCTTCTCTATACGGATACGAATGTTTGATGATATTTGTATATTTTCCATTTCACCTCTGCTTGGGCAGGTCAGCGCGCAAGGCAACAGATAACGGGCCGAAGACCGAACAGATACTACACTTTTTACTATGTATTGCGTCTGTTTCGTGCCATGAGAAAACTATTTATTGTTGACTGTGACTACAGAAACAAGTGTTTGTATTAAGTGTGTGTTAGAAATTTATAATTAGCATGCGAACCAGTTGGCTTTTCAGACAAAGGTGTACGATTGGGATGATGACTGTCACATTTGTAATATTTGGCAAATTTAGCCAGGTCTGTCACAATAAGTCGTTCATCGTCAGAACCGATGTCTTTTGTCGAGTTATCTCACTGCTGCAATATCTTCATCGATTTTTTTTGCATCTTCTACCTGTTTATGTAAAATACCCCGAGTCTTATATAATCAAATGTCGATAGAGGTTTGCCACCAATTGATTTGTAGAGTGCAGTCGAAGTGTTATTTTTATGATGAGATCACGAATATTGAGTTAGATAATTCAGTTGTAGGTATCTTTTATATTTAAGTCTAGCATTCTATATCAAGTAACATGTTCCCTTTCATTCCTTATGCTCTGCATTTTTCCGAGAAATAATTAAAACACGGAGTATTTCAGTTCAAATGAGGATACTGCAAAGCTAAATAACTGAGTTCGTTTGATTGAAAATCACTAATAAAATCATTGTAGATGGTCATTGCTACAGTTGAAACTAGAGGTGGCAAAAGTGGAAATTTTTAGGAATCAGACCCGACCCGGTCTCAAAAACTCATAAATGGACCCAGTTATATCCGGTGCAAGGCAATTTTGGACCCAGCGGACCCAGTTCTAGCAAAATGTCGTTTCGCAAATTATATTGACAAATCTGCACTCTACAGTTAGTGTAAGTGAACGAACTCTTGTAGTTGCAAATACATACAGTTCAGATTGGCCAAACAGCCCACAGAAACCTGCGTGTCAGCTCGTGCTTGCGCGAAATTAGCATGACACATAAGTTGGACCCAGTCTGTACCCGGTGTCATCTGGCGGGACCCAGTCTGGGACCAATTGGGTCCAGACTGGGTCTAGAGACCGGGTCATCGGGTCCACGTTTTGCCACCTCTAGTTGAAACTCTTGAAATTATATAAAGGGACATGACAAAAAGGGACATGAAAAACAAGAGAGGACATGAAAAAACTATGAAGGGACGTGAAACTGGGCTGTACTTACATCGGCGAGCCCTGCTAATAAATTTGAGAACTCAGCATTGCACAATATGCATGGGTGTACTTTTAAAACATAAACAATTTTGTGCGCAAATTTTTGGACACATTCATCGGGCATGTATCTTAAAGAAATAACTAAAAAATAGCTAGTTGCTATCTGAAACCACGGTTACGTTCGGGCCACTGATATACATATTTTCTCCCTGGTTGACGGCAGATCTCGCCGGCAACATCACACTCATGTCTCGACTCGTTCACATTACTCAAGCTTGTGATTTGTTGTGACGTGAAAAGACACCTGAGGAAGTTCTAATATGATGTTTTTCTCGGCTATTTATAAAGTTCAGGAGGCTCTCATTCAAAGCTGTGGGTTAGCACCCGCCCATCCCCCTCCCTTTCCGACTACCCTGCCCCCCGCAAGCCCTACCCGCGGACGCAGTGCCCGTCTGGGCTCTGACAGAAACGAACCCGTATCTCCACCCGATATGAGGTACATATCAGGCGTAACTAGTTAAGGGTAGATAGGCCGAGGCTGTTAAATGCATTCATTATTATGCTGAGACTGGGCAGTGATTTAGTGAAGTGATATAGTTCCTTTGCTCTGTTAGGTACGTCCATTATCGTGTAACTGTTTCTGGTGTTGTAGGTGCTTATGTGTGTCTATACCGTGTATGTAATCTTAGTGTCGGCAGGTCCATTCGTGTTTTCGATCTCTGCGGTGTCATTAGATTAGTTAAATGCTGGATGTGATGATTATATTATGTTCCCTTTGGGCTTCTAGTGTGTGATGAGACGGCAATCATGAATGTGGCGTCTTATTAAGTCCATGTACATTTTAATGAACGCGATGAAACGGCATGTGGATAATGGGTGTTCGCATAGCTGGAAGAGTGATATTGTATTGTTATGTGAAGCAAACTTCTATAATTATCACGCGGTATACGCAAGAGTTTCAACTAGCGAATTTGGTTCGTCCGTGGAGCTTTGGTAATCTCCATCCACACACCCCCTTAACACCATTTGTCGTCGCAGTGCTGTCTCAGTGCATGCCTTGTTTGACCTGCACGTGAATGCCTATAGGGAGGTACCTCCCCTCTGCTCTACGTCTTTCTCTTTTTTGTCTTTGACGGGAGGCCCAGGAGGTCGGCCTGCCGGCGTGCCAGAAATGTACTATCGAGGGTTATTATTCGATAGCGGCTCCAGAAAGGCCTGGACCTACTGTGTGTTAATACCTTCCCTCGGGATCCTAAACACGCTCTACGGCATCCTGTGCATGCCTCCACCGCAAGCCCATGTTATTCGTTTAACCTGTTCATGTAGAGTATCCGAGAGCGTGGTCCGCGTGATCGGGGTTTTAACTGTTTTGTGTTCATGGAGAGACCAACGAGCACAAGCGCAAATGCCGCACGGTCACACAGTGTGTGTGTGTGCTGCCATAGTGTCAGTGTCTTATCATGACAAGTACTCCTTATGTAGGTGTCAACCTCATCAGGCTGACTAATAATTACTCAACAGGACCCTGTGTGGCAGATCTGAGTTGCTCCATGCTGCGGTGAATTAGGTAAAAATCGTGTGTGGGTGTGTGTGATGTGTCGAGTTGTTCCATGAGAATGACAGCTCCCAATTGGCGAAACCACCCGCTGGTTTTGGGGCCATAAGGGTATCTACCTGGTAAACAGCAACGACCCCCGTAATCAATTTGAGGTTGCCCTTGTTTTTGATTTGGGAATTTTCCGGAGCACTCGGTTAACAAGATGTGCTAACTCAACCGTGTAACCTGAGGTTGTAGTGGTCAACACTTCCCTCTTTCGACTCACTCGCTCCACTCGATGATGGCACAGATCATCGAGATCAGACGGCATCTTATTCTCTGGAACTAGCACTGCCTTCGACTGACCTCTAGCTCTTGCTTTTCTCTAGGAACGTCGCTCTCACCCTCGCACACTTCTGACCAACGCGTCTAGCTCACTAAAAGGACATCAACCACGTATAACATCACCACACCAATACGGTACGGGACACTTAAACGCCAACGCTTCCGTGCTTTCGATATACTTGGCACACGCCATGCAAGTGCGCCCGTTGTGCGCGCTTTGTAGTCCATCGTCGCCTGCAGCGTATATCGACCACTCGCATCCTGCCACTGCCACTGAGACCGATTGATACGGGCTAGCTTTTAGGAAAGCAAAGCCTCTACCAGCGACCTTGACTGTGCCACATCGCTAAATCCTCCTAGTGGTCATGACCAATTTGTCAGGGATAGACATAGTCATCTGACGTTCACCGTCCGCGTGGAGACGTGTCACTGCAACCCACGAAAATCAGTATGGTGCTCAACAACCCTGACCCGCAAAACCCTGACACAGTTGATATGTACCTGTCAGGCTATGTCTATGTAGGTTTATTAAAAACTACATTTATTTCAATATTTTGCATCATACCAAGCTGTGCAACCATTAAAAGGATTACCTGAGGCTTGGCTCCAATCACAGTCTGGTTCTAATATAAATTGTCGTTTTCCAATACCTTTGTTATACGCCGCTTCGCAGCGTGACATCGGTAGCCATTGTCACAACAAGGTGTCATAACGAAGCCATCGTCATCGTCTTCGCTTCGTCGTAACGCTGAATTGAATGAATAACATTTTTAGCCACTTATCCTCGTCTACAAGGCCGGAGGCCCACTACCTATGTTTTGATGTTTATGAGGCAAACCATTAAAAAATCACGCCGTTNCGGTGTTCCTTCAGTGGGTCCCAGCTCACTGTGGCCTACCCGGAAACGAGAAGGCGGACGAGCTGCCTAAGGGGGTCACAGGAAGCATGCCACAGGAAGACGTTCCTGTGGACGTCCATAGTCGCATCAGAGCAGTCTGCAGCACCACCTCTCTGGCCTGGCGCCGTAGCTGGCCAGACTGCTTCTTCAAGCGGATTATGGGAGGCCAGCTCCCGAAACCGGTCCTCTCCGACGCGCGAGACGACGCCGTCAATGTACATCAGCTGCGGGCAGGCCACTGGAGCCGCTCGTAGAGCTATTTACATCGAATCGGCCGTCAACCGACCCGGGACTGCCAGCAGTGCGACGACTTTAAGTGTCCGGCGGCGCTCGGTCAGGTCTGCAGGGAGGAGCCTGACACGCCGAAGCATGTCCTGCTGAGGTGTCCCTGCTTGGGGGGCGCGCGTCTCCGCCTCTTCGGGACAATCTATCCGGAGCCGAAGCAGCTGAGAGACGGCGGAGCCGTGACGGCCTTGGCCCGCGGTTACCTGAAGCACCGGGTCCGAGAGCCTTCGGGCTACGGTCGGCCGTAGGCCGACCCGAGGAGAGCCAACAACAACAACAACAACCCGACAACAAAGGCCCGCACGGTGACCACGTGACTATGGCCTGACGCCTGATTGGTCCACCCTTATCGGTTGCCATAGCCCCGGGCGCCGCCGCCCGCCGGGGACGGTACCCGCGGTGTCCGAACGCGGCGACATTGCCCCATGCTGACGGTGCTACCAGATGTGAATCCTTGCCCACAAGTCACTAGCCCGCCGCCTTCTCACGTCTTCCAACGTTCCCATCTCTATTAATCCCTATGGACACCGGCCATTAGATACCGCTGCCCCGGGGCCCGGGCAGATCACCTCATTAGCGTGATACGTAAATGAGACACATAGAGCATAAGATGGGATGTAGGATCTTCTGGCAGGTCACGTGATATTTTCGCCTCTTAAAGGGCAAGTTCACCTTGAAAAAACGACAAAAAGCTCAGAAATGATGAAGAGAAGCGAGAAATTAAGTATCATTTTACTAGTAAGTCAAAGGAAACCTATATTTACGCGGAAAAAGCAAATTAAAATGTCAATTATTTGGTGATAATTAATATCTTTTTCCCAAAGTAATGCAAATCAGCTGGCTGAGAAGCCGCAACGTCATCGATTTTAGTGAGAGATCGTGTCGTATACATGGTGGTACTTGCCCAAAGTACTTGTGAGATGCCGAAAATACAACGTTGAAAACCATCACAGTACTTGCTTAAGTAGGTATTTCGTCACTATTTATTATTCACTATGCACGTGTAGTGTCCGCCATCGCGCTCACTGTCCGTGCTCTGGCCATCCGTCTAATTAGTGTCACCAGGTCATGGCACGGTTTCATGATGCGTGCGGTCTCGCCGGTCCGGCTCCTATCACTCCAGCGGGCGGCTGCGCCGCGGGCGCCAATCAAACAGCGGCACGAGCGTACTGGTAAGAGGTGGGTTCGGTGAGTGGGGAGGGGACAGATCAACAATTTGGTACGCGACCTGAACGTCAGGCCCAGCCAGCGCTGATCGCATACGCATACGCCTACAGAACGTTTGTTTAGAAAAATGTTTTATAAGAAGATTAAACATCAAAATTCACTAATGCATACGTATTTTTTTAGATTACGACAAAGTTCATCTTGCAAAAAAAGATGAGATACTGAAACAGTATGTTTGTCAGCACTTACACTTTCCCCAAGTCTTACGTCATCTGTGCTCTAATATACGTCAACTCAGCCAAAATAAGCCAATCAGCGATTGGAGTTTACGGGTATAACCCGGTCCCCGACTTTTAGGACTGATATAAATAATTAAGAAGAGGTTTCTGGAATGTGGAAAGCGTCTCAAAGTCATTTTCGAGCATTAGCCATAACTTGGCTATCTCAACTCAAAAACCCTATGTTAAAGGTGAATATTGGCCCTTTCTTAAAGGGAATATAGCACTTTAACATTAGTTTTAAGCTGAGATACAGAATTGTCGGGTGCTGAGAAACCCCCCCAAATCCGAAATTTTTTCCCTCCAAAGCGACTAGTTGCTGCAGGTTTCAACGCAAAAACCGTTGGTCAAATGTGGTCATAATTTCAACGTCCACAAATCCGCGTGACTTTGCATACGTCACAGTAGTTACTCACTGTATTTGCCACCGGCTGGGACACTTCGCTTTTGAACCGTCCGCCCAGTATTTTCAGTACCTTGCGCCGCCCCGTCCGCACCAGAACGGTCGTCAGAGCGCTCGCGCCACTAGAGGTTCACGGTATGCGGTGCCCCCCACGTCCCCTACCAGGCGCGAGCGAACGCCGGTCGAGCCCGCCAGTGCGTTTAACGCCTACCGGGTGCACCGCAATCGTGCTGTGCGCGCACCAGCAGCTGTTCAACTGGGCGGGCGCAAAGTTGCCGTTCATGCCTCTTCTGTGACGAGACACAACTCTGCTTTGGGTGACGCAAGATTGGTGTGGACGTTGCTACGAGTAAACATATTTACTTATTGTTCAAGAGTACAACAAATCTGACTTTTTTTTTTCGCAAAAGTCGAATCCGGACGTAATTCAGGGCATTCTTCTCCATAATCTACATAACATTCCCCAAGGTGCTAATTCTCTTTAAGCGTACGTCATGCGAGATGTCGCAATGGCGGCGTCACTGACATCACATGTGTTCGCTGCTGGCACACTGCGTGCGATTTGTTACGAGGACTGGACAAGTCATGTATGTTGTATGTTTGAGAGACAGGAAAACCGACAGCCTCATATATATGAATATATTTCGTTATTCTTTCGCTGCAGTTCGTTAGTTATTGGTATCGCAACATCCACGGAAATGGTAAAAAGGCTTCAAAGTTTCTAGAAGTGAACCCTGAATAAAAACGTTATTTCACGGCTTTTGGGTGAAATGAGGTCATTGCCAATTAATAATTTGAGACTGTTACCTTTTCCCTCCAGTATATTTGCCAACTAAAAACCCACAAGGCTGATTGGTCGCCATTGAAGCAATGTCGCCGCCTGGTGGTGTGGCCCGTAACTAACATTTTACACCTGGCGACTTGGCGTCAGTCCGAGCGGCAAAATGGAAATGCACAGATTCGAAGGGACACTGTGCACGAACCAATTGAGATAGATCCCTGGTTTTCGTGCCAAAATGATGCCAATAAATCATATTTGACTTGCAATTGCATGTAACGCTTGAAGCACTCAAAAGGGTTGTTTTTGCACAGCGTGACCTAAACCGCCAAACTTTGCTACGTCGCGAATTTTCGACGGCCCGGCGACGGCAAATTTTATGCGAATTTTGGCATTTGGATGATATATTCAAAATCAGCGCATTAAAACGCATCAGAAAAGTGGCTTGGAGCAACACTTTGAAACAAAAGTTGCAAAAGGGGCCGCCCTACTCGGCACTGGTTAAAAACATGGTAGGTTGGATGGGGCTACTTGGCAAAGAAGTCCGCTTGTCAATCGGACGTGCGATTGCCGGAATATGAGCTTCTCAAAAGCGTCACAACGGCCGGGTTTGGTCTGGTTGAGTCTGGTTTGGTTGGGTTGGGTCGGGTCAGGCCGCTTATAGTCATATTTTTCCCCATATGCCACGTAAAGACGAGCGAGCGCTTTGCGTTTGCTCGCAAATCTTGGCAGCTTTTACCCAGATCTACACAGCACAGTCGCTGCTATACTATCTGCTGCACTGGACATCCCTCAGCACAGTCGCTGCTCTACTAATCTGCTGACTGGACATCCCTCAGCAACAGTCGTGCTATACTATCTCTCCTGGACATCCCTCATTCTGTGTGAATTTTGTGGATTTTTTTAGTTAAAGGGAATATCACCTTTCATTTTTGTTGGCATCAATCTTTTTGGCCTCCGTGGATGTTTCATCCAAAAGATTAATTTAAAATTTAAGATTAAATAAAAATTAATCCCTATTCAATGCTAGTAAGTTTTTACAATAATATAAAGTACATATCTTTTCGAAACTCATGAGAAGTGTTTGCCCATACACTATTGAGCGCGTCCATATATGGCGCCGTGTTTCGAACTGTTCGACGCTGGACAATGTCCCTGCAAACAAATCGCTGACACTAAAATAATAATGCTTAGTTCCCAAGTTAATTTGTCAAATTGAATTGCCAATGTTGAATTGTTTGTCGAGCTATTTTAGGAAAAAAGGATTTGGCGATGATGATATAAACCAAAGTCTTGTTCAGAGCCAGAGACAAAGTTAAATATAATTTGTAATACTAATAAATACTGCAAATTTATGAAACATTTTCTCAAAACCAGTACCGCTTGGCCGCCATAGGGACCCAAGTTAAACTGATAATTTGGTTTCCTTGTTAATCAATTGGCTAAAATTGATAGGAGCCGGTAATATATCGAAACAAGCAGGATTCAAACTATAATTTTTTTTTTTTTTTTTTTATTTTTTTTTTTTTATTTTCCACTCCCTGCGTAAGAACCAAATACGGGAAAAGCCCGCAGTTTGATGAGATCCACAAATACTTTGCAAGCAGACGGCAATACGTCATTGAAAGCGTGGAACTGCTATCAACTTACTGCAATACTCTAGTCAGAATGTTTATGCAAAACGTGATGAATTTAACATTATAGTTGGTCTCATCTGTCGATTTCAAGTGTTAACTCCATTTTTGTGGAAAAGGGTGATTATTTCCCTTTAAGATATGTGATATAATAAATATTGTTCATTGTGTTCCCCTCACTCTCTATCTGTATTCATGATCTCAGCTCCTTTCCAGGCAAGACAGTTTATTCCAGCAGTCAGGTTAAGATTGATGCAAAGTTGACCCGCGCTTGACGGGGGGGGGGGGATATTACCACCTGACGAGTTCTCTCTATAACTCAAAATACGATTAGACTATCAACGGTAAACATTCGGTATCTTCTACCACATTAACGCTTCATCTGTTGTGTGAAGATGAAGAAATTTCGTTATCGTTACTAAATTGTTGAGATATAGCCATTTTTGTACCGTCACTACACACGAGTTTGACGATAAAATCATCTTAACTTCCACAGGCCACGTTTCAACTTCCACAGGCCACGGCCAACAAAGACCACGTTTTGACTAAAATGCTAGCCAAAAATGACAAAGATATAAATTATGAAGGTCTACAAAACAGCTATCTTGGAGAATGAAAATGTTAGTTTTTGACCCCTAAAGTAAAAAAAAGTGGGAAAAACCACAAAAACAAAATTTGCAAAGATGTTAAAAACAGAATATATGTTACAGTATACCCAAACTAAATTTCAAACGATTTATTTATTTTTAACTACTTATGGCTCCCTGGTCCCTGAGCCCAGCCAACAATTTGGTAAGTACAAATTGGGACAGCTTGGGAAGAGCTGTGGAAATCCCACCTTCTCCCAACCGGGTTGGGCACATTTGGGCTTTCCCAAGCATTTCCGGATCAGACTGGGTGGCGATTGGGGTTAGCTGGGATTTCCCAACCTGTCTGAATCCTCATCAGTGGGCTATGATTGGAAAATCACGCAAAAATCCCAACTTGGGAACAGCTTGGGATTTCCATTGTTTTCCCAATCGTGAGGATTGGGAGTTGCGTGGGAAAACCGTAGAGATCCAGACCTCCACGATCGCGGCTTTATACCTCTGGAAGGGACGCACTCGGCGATTTCGTAAGGGCTATATGGACTTGACCAAAATAACGTGGTCCTGACTTCAGTGCTCCTGTCGAGACATAAATTATGAAATCCGTAATATGTCTCAAAGGGGCCGAGGGGGATGCACTGAAAGTAGGAGCCTCCCCCAGTCCGGTCCCTCGGCAATGCGCAATCATTCCCCCAAGTTTTGCCATGATGAAGCCCTTGTGGGTCGTAGCGACCCTGGGCATTGTTGTGACAACTGACATTATGTAATCGAATAAGACCGTTGTATTTGTATACGCTTATGATTATGTAATCGCTTAAGACTGTTACACTGGAGCGTCTGCGACACACACCATGCGGCCTCTGCCGAAGGAGCAGTGCCTTGGTTCAACGCCAGATGGCGATTCAGAGTGCCATTCCGCGCGCGTCATTTATTTTTGTTATTTATCGACGTTTATTTCGTCTATCATGCCTCGCGACCATTTATACAATTTTTTCGTTACCACGCTTTGCTCATGTGTCGCTCGTCATTGTCTTTATTGCTCATCACTCGTCATCATTATCACTCTTTGTTCTCTCTAACTACCTTCGCTTTGTGCATTCACTTATGATATGTGTGTTTTGATTCAAATATACGAACCATCCACCTTATATTCCTCCCGACTGCCGGTCCTATATCCTCTGTCACGCCGATGTTTACCCGGGTCTGGTGGCCGCTGGCCACCGGGCAAGTGAACGGCCCTCAGAGCCTCCCCCGGGAGTGGTGGCCGTCGTTCATGGCGTGGGCCCTCCTCGCAGCCTCGTCCTGCGGAGAAGGGCCTGTTCATGGGGCGGCTGCCCGGTCAGCGGCTCACTTTGACCTACTTTGCCCCTTCTCCTTCATCCCATGGCTGCGCAATGGTCCGTCAGGGCCGAAGCGGTCTCTCCCTAAACAAACAAAAAATTATACGATCATCCAGATCCCAATTAAGTTTCCCGACTACCGGTCATTGACCGCAGGTGGCTGCTGGCCACCGAGCATGTGGCGGCCTCAAACCGTCCCCGGAGCGGTGGCCGTCGCCATAGCGTGGGCCCTCCTCGCAGCTTCGTCCTGCGGGGAAGGGCCTGTCTATGGGGCGGATGCCCGGTCGACGTTCCATTTTGACCCACTTCACACTTTCTCATTCATTCCATGACTGCGTAATGGACAATGGTCCAAATGGGCCGAAGCAGTCTTTTCCTAAAGAAAAAAAAAATATCTTAACTTCTACCAGCTTTGGCAGTTTCCTGTTCCTGAACACTGGTGACGTTTGGTTACGTCGTTTGGTGAAATATCCGTGCCTATCGCACCATCGCCAATGACGATTTATTTCCGCACCGGCCGGGCGGGGCAGGTTGGGATATCCCGATTGGGATGACACGTTTTCAATGTGTATTTGCTATTCTTGGCTCGGGAAACGTGCGGGACTTTCCAAGCGGCCGCACGGGCAAAGTCGGGAATTCCGGACCGCTTCAGCCCGTGCGAAGTGTCTCATTTCCCGAACCGATCCCGATCCGATCCCGACCGGGGTGGCTGAGCGGAAGTCCGGAAATCCCGTTTGAGATCGGACCGGGATTGCTGGCTAGGAGTATGGTAAGTCATGAAGTCATATTTTCAAGTCGCGTTTTTTTTTTTTTTGCTTTCTTTGATAAGATACATACAAATAAATGTCAGCACTGTACTTCTGAGATAAAACTTATTCAGAAACATGTCTTTTTGCTAAGATTTGTCAATTTCGGATTTTGACCTTATGTGACCTGAACTTGACCTGAGCTTGACACTAACTTCGCTTAAATAAGTTTAGATTGTACAATCATTATCACTAGCGAATTTTACGTATAAAACAGCCGATCAACTATGTGGCGCATGACTTTCAAAAATATTTTGCGGATATTAACTTTTTGTGACCTGACCTTTGCCAAAAATTTAACTTTAGCGTAATGCGCAATGTGTTTTATAACTTTGGGAGCTCAATGGGTGATCATGGTCGCAATCAAAGGCTCTGGATGGAAAGCATGGTTCATAAACTGAAATGTCTCGATTTTTACCTTTGATTCGACCTTAACCTAATGTATTACCTCAATTTCCAAATTACGAGTATACTTTTGGTGCGTCTCAATGAGAGCTCTCTAACGCTGCCTTTTGCGTCTCACTACGATCATTATTTTGGAGATAACGAGGGACAATATTTGCCCCCCCCCGGTCAATGGCATTTGGCTGCGACCCCGACCAAGATCTAGACGAAAAATAGACGAAAATAGACGTATAGACTAAAAATATGCACATAACTGTCCTGAAACGTCACAAGTATTAATATTGAAATGAAATTGATAGCCCCACAAAAATTGCACCACCTAGAGGCACGACATTGGGGATTTTGGAGGGCTGGAACACTATTTTTCAATTAGACCGTAGGGGTAACACAAGGAAGTGAGAATGGAGCAAAAGGGAGGTACCGAAATAATGTTACCTCTCCAGTCTCCTTAGGGCTAAAGGGGCCCCCTGAAGCCCCCGGTGCTTACTCCCCATAACCTAACACCGTCACGCACAAAATGCCCACCCAGTCCAAAATTATTACGGAAGGCCCTGCATTGATGTCTGAGGCTTGCTTTTACCTGACTTACTGGGCTCTTACCACTTACTCAAATACTGACTACTTACCTGACTTTCGGTGGCGATAGCGTCGACGATCGACCCTATCACCGTGATAAAGTCAAACGTGTTCCAGCGGTCCTTGAAGAAGTTCTGCGCCGTAGAAAAAGACACACACACACACACACACACACACACACACACACACACACACACACACACAGAGAGAGAGAGACGGTGTCAGTGGGCGCATGGCTGGCACTCGCACACTGCTCAGTAACACAATGTACAGAATGCACATGGAACTGGGCTAACCAATACTGACGATCTGACCAGTACAGCTGACCTAGTACAGCTGACCAGTACAGCTGACTCAGTACAGCTGACCAGTACAGCTGACCAGTACAGCTGGCTAGTACCTACAGCTGAGCAGCAACCGCACCTGTTTCATCAATAGAAAGCCAAAATAACATGATTGTGAAATAATCGGCCTGATCCAATGCATATTGTCCGGATAGGAAACATTTGTATATATCCTCATTCACTTATAATGTGGAGTTCAGCAGGTTGACCTGATGATGATCTTACGTCACCGATGCAAAAATCCGAGTTAACCGAGAGTAGGTACCGAGAGTAGGTACTTACGACCTTATAAAATCCTGCAGTTTCAAATCTCCCGGGCAAAGACCGTGACTTTGGCAGGATCAAAAACATTTTGAAGGCAAGGTCACTTGACGTAACCTGGTGACCTGACCTGAGATGACATGAAGTCAAAACTCAAACAAAGTGCGGATCGGGGGAGCCGGTAGCTCCGTGGTATGTCTTCGGACTTCCACGGAGCAGGCCCCAGGTTCATTCCGGTGGTGCCGGTTCCGGGAGGGTAAGCCGCCCGGATCAAATCCCTTGGCTCCGAGAGGAGGAATCCCCAGGGGGTGTCAACCCCAGGCCCCTCCCCCTTCCCCGGCACCATAGTCACCGGGAAATGGCACAAAGCTGACCCCGATGAAGAAAAAAAAACGGATCATTGATGCCCGAACAGCTGTCAAAAATTAGTGGCGCTGCGCGCCGCCATTTTCCCGCTTTTCCGGAAAAACATCAGGGGGGGAATGACCCCCCATCAGGGTGAGGGTAAATATGTAGCCTGCTTGGAAATTAATAATTGGTGAAGAGAGTGGGCCCTTGAGCCAGGAATTACCGCCAAGGAGAGTCTCTGCCAGACACTTAATGTAATTCATTTATCCCTTTTCCTGATATGTATGAGCAACTACAAAATTTGTGTCCAGCCGTGAAGCAGCGCAGCAGTGCTGCTTCACGGCAGCACTGTTGCATTGGATCAGGTTGCTGTTTTTGACTGTGGATAGCAGGAAGTTGACTGTTGCATGTGCTTTTTCTACGATAATTTGTTATCTTTCCCGAACAATGGTTAACTTGCGCAGTTTTCGACTCAGATCATTGTTTTCCACCAGGGCATTTAGCCCTTCTGAATCCCCACTGAATCCGCCAGTGTAATGCCGCTGCACTGGACTTTCTAGCACAATTTCGTGCGCAATTATAGCTTCAGGTGTTTAGGCGACCAATATTTTTGAAGTACTGAACACAAAATAAATATTTATAGAGAACAAAATTATATAATTTCTTTTTACCATCGAAGTCGAGTGTATCGAAGTCGATTCTGTCATTAAAAAATCCGAATTTAATTGGTCACATTATAAAATCAAGTGATTTTACAAAAGATGAGTATTTTTTTTTGTTAATACATGATTTTATCGTATAATCTATGGTTGATGATGATTGTTATGATATGTAGGTTTGTATGATGGAAGATGGTATACATGGCAGATACTGACCTCCGAAAATGAGAGTTTTGCACAACATTGAAAAGTTTCCCGAGCCTGTAACTAAAAAACTATAGAAGGCCGAGGCAGAAAATTTCACAGCGTGAACCTACGGCCCAGATAGCACAAAGACATAGCGTTGTCGAATATTTCGATATATTTTGGTGGATCTGTCCCGGAATGCCGCAGGAATCGAAACACGACAGTTAACAAAATGTTACCATATCCCTCGCACCGACGGGGGTCTGAGCCAACTTCGAACCGACGGGGGGGGGCGGATAACCTGCCCGCAGAGATCTATGAAAACTAAGCGAACATAAGTAGAGAAGCAGAAAAATCGTCAGTATGATGAGTAAGGCCGTGACGAGTTAACTAATGCGGAAAATATATAACTATTTTTCTTGAATCAGTGTTCAATTATTGAGGTCCAACCAGAGGTCACAAAGGTCCAACATTGCTGACCAATAGTTAGAGTAATTGACATGTGACTTCACATATCCGGGCAGCTCAGTTAATAACATAAGCTAAAGAAATCCGAAAAAAAGCCATTGCAATGTCTCTTGAAACACACTCTTTCGCTAACATTACTCCCAGATTTGACATCGGATTCAAATAGTTAGAACGGCCTCCGCACGAGGTCAGTCGAAGGGTTCAAAATTTTAATTACTTACTGAAAAGCTTTTTGATAAAATAACTCTCTTTAGTTTTAATGGGTAGAGCAGTAATTTTGCCACTCACCGTGTTCTCAATCAACGGCGCAATCGAAACAATTAATCGTATGATTTAGCTAGGTCAGACTGAATTTTTTGAACCTGACCTGACCTGAAAGGTTCATGTCAAGGTCGAGCTTAAATTATATTCTTATCGTATTTGAGGTTGACAAGAGAAACAGCATATGGTTGAAAACCAACATGTGCTCTATCTCTTTACTGATAACAATTGATGCTATTGTACATAAAGACCACATGACCTTTTGCCATTTGGATTTTGAACCTTAACTGAGGTCATGGAAGCAAAATACAACTTGCTCATCTTATAATTTGTCTTCACAGACTAGTGATCTAGATGAAAAACTGACAACATTAGTCCAGGTTTGGTTCGATTGGTGCGCATTTCAATTTTCTCCCATTATATACTGGAAAGTGGGATGTCTCACAAAATTATGAACATGAACCTCAAGGTCACGATATTATAATAACCAAGATAAACGAACTGTAGAGAATCAAAGCCTGCATTAACACACTTGTGAGTTTCAAAACTGAGTCTTGGTTCACCACTGTGGCTTCGGCAAGATTGTCAAACTTACAAAATACGTGACTGAAGGTCAGGTCATTAAATGTAACTTGACAACGTACCTTGAAAGTTATGATAGTCGACTTTCAGAAAATGGTTAGGCGGCATTCGATGCTAACTAGCTGCAACTTAAATATTGGG
This sequence comes from Semibalanus balanoides, assembly GCA_014673585.1. Taxonomy (NCBI): domain Eukaryota; kingdom Metazoa; phylum Arthropoda; class Thecostraca; order Balanomorpha; family Balanidae; genus Semibalanus; species Semibalanus balanoides. The sequence continues at coordinate 38,379 of VOPJ01012215.1, forward strand.
CGGCGATGCTTAACGCCGCCGTCCGTTTTTTCCCGCTAGTCCGGCAATAACACCTGTGAGGGGTGGGTGCGGATATCGCCCGCGTTCGGGACGAGGATAATATTATAGACAAACATAAACTTATGCGTGAGATGGAACGAAACTCGCACTCCGTTGAATCAAATCCCGAATCATAGAAATGGGATTGAGGAACATTACTGTGCAGTTAACACAACACTGACGTCAACAAAACACCGACGCCACACAGTCATAACTGTAACGAGCGGCACTGTTCCCCACCAAAGTAAAAGCAGGTAAGATACTCCAAAACATCGGGAAAAATCCATCATCATAGGATAGGTGGGATCATACAAACGTTAACGAGATCACCACTTATGCATTCAAATGACGAAACGAATATAGAGCAGCTAGGACACAGCGTGGTGCTACAAAGTCGGATGGTAAGTGGGATGGATGTCAGGCCTCTTACCCGTAGTCCGTAGGCCACTATCTTTAGTATGCACTCCAGAGTGAACAGGAAGGTAAGTAGGAGGTTTGACATCATGAGTATATCCAAGAACATGTCGTTGGCGCCATCATGCTAAGGGAGGACAGAACAGTCTGGTTAAACGCGCGCGAGTCGCCCCTCCGGCCCGTCCGCACTCCCAGGGTTCACGGGGTCTTGGTGTGGCTTGGCATGCAGTGATGCCGCGTGCAGCAGCCCTGTGCTCGCTCTACCGTGCTGAGCAGCGGCAGCAGCAGCAGCCCCGTGCTCTCGCCGCTCTGTCGTGCAGCGCCGTGCTCACACAGCATACCGGGCGGGTGGGTGGGCGGGCCGGTCAGCAGCTCTGACCATACATGCAGATCATGCGAGCCAGTCACCGGCCGAGGCGGCGCGCGGCTCGCTCTTGGGCCAGGCCTGGGCCAGTCAGTGGCCGCCTCTGCCAGTCAGTGGCCGCAGACAAACTGCAGCCTGCAGTGGCTGACTGGCTCCCTCCCGGCAGGCTGGCCTGCCCGCCCGCAGGCGACATGCACATGCTCGAGGGAGCTCTCAGAGAAGAGGTGATCAGGAGAGCTGAGGAGTTAGCAACTGATGCTGCTCCTGGTTGGTCGGGTTGGGGACCACTCTCATCAGCGACCGCTCTGCGTTATGCACTACGTTTCTGCCAAACCAAACAAAAACAGCCACATGCCATGGAGATACTGTAGGCGGATCTGCAGCAGATGCCAAAGCAGAACCCCTGAGATTCCCTAGTCTATACTGTCGGTCCGTCGGCAGGTGGGTGCCAGTGGCTCGTTGACGGCGCGCGGCATGCTAACAACTACCAGAACTGAGCAGCTTCTGCTTTGGTAACCAGATGGCCAGGACTTCATTGGTGGCCTTATCTCGGAACTGGTGCTGGTGAACTGGTGCCCAGATGCACCAGTTCGGCGGGACGCCAACTATGGCTTAGCAATAGGGAGCCGACTCCTCGCCTCATGGCCAAGGTGGAGAAACGCATCAACGATCGGCAGGAAGACGGATTTGAAAAGGACAGTTTAAAATATATCAAAGTCTAAGAAACAAAAACAAAATAATCAGAATTCGACTAACGTGAATAGCTAGATTGTAGCTCTAAAAGAAAGCTGCCTACCAGCTTACCCTGATTCCAACGGCCACCACCTTGAGAGCACACTCTATTGCAAACAGCGAGGTGAAGACATTATTCAGATTTTGCAGGACTTTCTTCTCGGATGTACTTTGGGGGTAGTTCTGGATCGAAAAAACAGACACAACTGTTAACAACAATGCAGAAACAAGCATGATGAGCCAAATGCAATAGGATCAGGCGATGCAAGAGACGTGTGCCATTTGCGTTCCCATAGTCAATAGGTGTAAACTGGGATTTGCCCAGGCTGTCGTTTTACAGCATTAACTGGCCAGTGTTATAATGCCATTAAATGCATTGACAGATGCGAGGTGGCTGAACCAATTACAACCATATTGGCTATGGACTCGTTGAATGACACTAATACATGACCTCAGGACAGTGGAATGCTCGCGTCCTTTCACCAAACAACTGTCCCCACAGAACAGTAAGTAAAGTTCAAACTGTACAACTGTCAATCAACGTGCATAGTAAAATGTAAACAGATGCTTTTCGTCATTTTTTTGTTCAATTGCATGAAGCAGGTTGCTTGGGGATAACAAATTACGCAATGTCATTTTTTCCTTAAATGCAATAAAGCACATAAATGATGAAATACGAATTATTTTCATGTTTTATTTGTTGACCAGAAGATTCAGAATGCGCCACAGCTTTGATTCTTTGACACCCATTTTTACACTTCAAATTGTATATTTTGCCATCATCATATTGCTCTCTGACTTACATACATAGGCGTAGGAACGTTTTGAAAAGTGTGTGTGTGTTGGGGGGGGGGGGGGGTCTGGCAGCCCTGGCGAATTCATACTTTTTTTTTGGCAAAAGGTACCCCTTTTTCTCCGCGGATTTGGACCGGTCACCTTATTTTGATATTCAAGCTTAAAAAATACTTTGGGATTCATTCGAGCTTTGGGAAAATCGTGTTTTTTTGGGGAAATACATTTTTATCGCGAAAAATGCAATTGTTTTATTTTTTAAATCGCGACATTCGAGAATAAATAACACAAAAGTGCAATACTCCGTAGCACATACACATATAAGAAAAAGTAATTTGTATCTTATACCAACTCGCACGGATGTCACCAATAATTCCTATGAGTGGGGTCGGCTAAAATGACGAAAAAATTTATCCCCATTTTGTGGAAATGCTTGCCTTTGCAAGATTTCCATGTTACAGTAGGTATTTAGTTAATTAGCGCCGCGCAATTTCTTCGGGTTTGTATAATAAAACCGATAAATTTTTCAACCGAAGTTTTTCCTGATGATTGGTTCTTCGATTCCAGAGATATCAAATAGCAAAGAGACGGTACACGTTTCCATGGCAACAACTCAAGTGCGCCAGATGTGTCAGGTTCGATGCAGTTAGTCGTACGTAAGTAGTATGTACAGTTACCGGTAAAAAATATCGCTAGCCCTGGCTGGCTGCAACGTAAGGACGGGTGGACTGCCGCCTGACGCAAACTGGAGCGGTAGGCTGTGCCGCGTCACACCTCGGGTCGTTCAGCCAGTCCATTCTAACCGCCACAGTGACACTTCCATTTACGTTCATAAAGCGTATATATTTATGAAAAGTGCCCGACCATCTGACGTTGATAATAGGTATATAATATATATACTACATTATATATATATATATAATATATATATATTATATTAATTATAGTATATATAGATAACTATATATATATAGTCATATATATATAGTATTCGAAATATTGTCTGGGAGTAGGTGTTTCCATTTACGACATGTTTGTTGAATTCGACAAGCACATAGTGCGTTGTATATCTTCTTGTTAGGTTGTTCTAGTAGGCGAAATGCATCTTCTTATTTTCTGGTTCGATGCTTTGTAGAACTTACCAAAGCATAACATCAGGGATTTAAAGATCATGATATATTTTCGACAGTTTCGATCTACTATAGATCAGTTCACAAGCATTTTTTAGTTTCCAGTATCAATATAGGTTATACAATAGGCAGTTTACCTTTTTAACATAACTTATACATGTTACAAAACTAAAACTTAACAAGAAGTATACACACGCTTATATGCTGTCGAATTCATCGAATATATATATCTATTTTATATATATATAATAGATATATGTATATATATAAAGTGCAGACAGAAACTGATAACGCAGAAATTCGCGTCATTTTTAATTGAAACATGTTTAAAACAAGGCATTGCTTCCAAAATACACTAATATTATATATATATATTACTAATATTATATAGATATAATTATATATAATATATTAGTATATATATATAGTATATATTATATATATATATAATATTTGAACTGGTGCAAAACAATATGTTTATCCATGCACAATTTTGGAATGATGGAAAATAATTCTTAAGGTCGCAACGAAATGCACGTTTTGTGGCACATTCGTTGACCGTTATGTATAAGGCCAATGGGAGCTGGGGCAGCTGAGAACTGATAACCAACTGAGAACAAATTAAGTTCAAATATTATTTCGTGGTGGTTCGCTTGGCTATTGGAAATACCATCGATTGTTTTAGATCTTAAACACTCGCGTAGTACTCATACACTCGCATTTTCGCGCAAAAAATCGCTAACGGGTGTATCACAGATGTAATTAAAGAAAATGACATACTCCTTAAGCATTGGACGACGCTCTTTGGTCAATTACGTCTTCAAATCTGCTAACGAAATCGGGGTGGGACAAACGGAGGAGGTTGAAGGAGTACGCTTATGATGCGGCTGATACAATTGTTCTTGTCAACGTAAACCCAGCATTCGACGCAAACAGCTGATACCTCCTCTTAACTCCTCCAATCGTTCCCGTGGTGGCTCCCATAACGCTGCTCTGGGCTGCTCCAACTTCTCTGAACTCCTCCCGAGTCCCGGGAGGAGTTTACTACTGTTACTACTGTCCATGTCCATTGTATCACTGAAGTTCTTTTTTATCGATTAACTTAAAACAATGAACCATGAAAACACAGAAGACTCCAAACTCAGTGTGCGTTATTCAATTTGTACGTAACAGTTGCATCGGACGTTATTTTTTATTTGTGCTCTCTTGGTTATAAATTTAAACGGTATGGTACAAATAAGATGGAGACTTATTGGCAGAAGTAACACCAATCCACCACGGACATACTTGGTTAAAAATAATTTTATAAAGTGAAGAAAAAAGGCGAAGGGCATTACCTTTTAATTCGTACATAGTCCAGCGCTGTACAGTACAGTACAGTCAGTCCAGCGCTGGGAAGCGTGATACTAAAATCACAAAACGTTGCGACCTTAAGATTTGCTCGGATTTACCTATAACTTGGCAAAAATACGTCCAGCTAGATAAGTAAACAGGGGCAGCCTGAGGAGTAACCAGATTTCTCAACATTTTGGAATACCAAATATAAGCCTGGACCAACCATATATATATTATATATATATATATATATAATATATATATATATATTATCATTATATATAATACAATTATATATATATATAAGTATGTATGTATATATATATATATATAGGTATAATATATATTAATATATATATATATAGTATATATATAGTATATATAATATATACATACAGACTCAGACAGACTCCAGCCCGGCCCGCCGACGCCCCTGTGTACTCGTCGCCGGTTAGCGTTAGTCTTTGTATAAAGGGGATGGCCGAGCCCAGAGGGACGTGCAGATCCGGTTTTCCCCTGTGTGCTGTATTTGTCCCTTCCTTATCTTATTTTCGTCGCTGTCCTCATATATAAACTAATTGTAAACACCCCCGCTCACTTCTCCTTCTGCCGTCTACCTGTGCGCTGTGCTGCTGCCTTCTCTTCTCGCCTTTAACTTGTGCACTGTGCTGCTACTGTTTTCTCATCTCTTCTCGCCGCCTGAATAGTGAAACTTCGTAGTGAGAGGGCGTTTTATTGAAAGTGAATCGGCAGTGAAACAGGGGAGGGCTGCTCACAGACTTTGCCAGAAAGTGACCGGGTGTCTTATCGCTCCCTATCGCTCCCTTCATTTCTAGGGGGGGAAAGGGGGGATCACCAACATGCACTCTCACCATGAAGAGTTCCTTGTTGCTTCACCATGACGTGCTCTTCCTTTCATCAGTAATCTAGGCCTAACTATGCTGCTCACAAATGGGAGTTCCCTTTGTCGCTTCACCCAATGGGTGCTCTTCTCAACCAATATTTTCCTGACTAGTTTGAATAATTAATTACATATTTTTCCTCGCTGCCTACTAAACTTAAACCGCGCCGGTCACCACCACCAAACTGCTGCGGGACACGAATCAAACAAGTCCACCTGTGAAGCGAAACGAGCTAAACGTCGCACATTTAACTGTCTCCCGGACCGGATTAACTGGTCTGGGTGAAGAGTGATAAAGTGAGAAAGTCTGAAGAATTCCTCACTAGATTTCCGGGCTGCAATCGCAGGACTGGCTGCCCAGCGGCGTCTAAGCCAATGTTGCCTGCTCAGCTGAGCTAGTGGCTAGTTACGAGCTGCATCGCAGGACTGGCTGCCAGCGGCGTCTGGAGCCTATGTTTGGCCTGCTCAGCTGAACTAGTGGCTGGTTACGAGCTGCATCGCAGGACTGGCTGCCAGCGGCGCCTGAAGCCAACGTTGTGGCCTGCTCAACTGAACTAGTGGAGGAATGGCGACTTCGGCTAATGAGGACAGAGACCCAGCGTCACAGGATCCTGACGCTGCTAGAGAAGACAATCAAGGGTTCGCTGAGGATTTGAAGGTTTTGAAGCGCCAGTGGGGACGCAAGGCTTCTGCGTTCAGCCGGACCTGTAGCAAGAAAGAAGCACAGCTCGCTAGGCATCCCGACTCAGAGGAGCTGAAGAAAAGTTTGGAGACGCTGAATGAAGCGCTGGACGGCTTCATGGAAGCCCACGGCGCATACGTGTCAAAGCTCGAAGACACGCACGAGATCACAGAGGCAGAGCTGTATGCCACACGCATCCCAACAAGGCACGCCGAACTGACCGGGAAGGTCGAAGATGCGATGAAGCCGCCGCTTCAAGCAGTTCTGACTGGACATGATGGAAGCCGGGCGAGTGGTTCATGTTGCTCGCAAGGCTCGCAGGTGTCCTTGGCTGCAAAGGAAGCGGACATATCTGCCGAGCTAAAGGCGCTCGAGCTGCAGTAGCTCCGTGGGAAAAATAAACAGGAGGCTGATCGAAGGAGGAAGGAAGCGGAGCAGGAGGCAGAGCGCTGGAAGCAGGAGGCAGAGCGGAGGAAGCAGGAAGACCTGATGGAGATACAGGCCGTCGAGGATGAGTTGTAGTGCGCACGCCTGAAGGCACGCTTGTGGAAGGCTGCAGAATCGGAGCTGACGTGGGAGAGACGAAATGATTTTCAGGAAGAAGACGCTAATGGAGTGGAACCCCATCACCGGACTCAGAAGAATGCTGTCCAGCGCGAAAGATAAACATGCGTTCCACGCGGTGAGCGACATCATCCCGCGCGCCCGCCGGATACTGCAGCTGTCGCGCCTACAGAAGTAAGAGCGCTGAAACCGAGCGGGCAGTACCCGGACGACTGGGTGAAACAGTTGTGCTCAGATCGGCCTACCGAGCCCCAAGGACCATCGGCATTCGTCAAGAGCATCTCGCGTCTGACCCTCCCGACGTTCCGAGGAAGTCCGCAAGAGTGGCCACGCTGGATGGGCCTGTTTAAAGCTCTGTGCCACGAACAGCCGNCTTTGGTGCCTCAGCGGTCCCTCCCACATCGATCTGCCCATACCACGCCCTTCCCACCATCCCTCGCCACGCCCTTCCCACCTTCCCTCGTCACGCCTCTCCCATCCCATGCCACGCCCTCCCTCCCCATGGTACACCTCTCCCATCTCATGATATGCCCATCCCATGCCACGCCCTCCCACCCCATCCCACACCCTTCCTTTGTCTTCTCGTCACACCCCATTCCACGCCCTAACTCCTCCCCTCGCCACCCCTCCCTCCTCATCTCGCTACCCTCTGTCCTCCGCACGCTACACCTCCCTCCTCCCCTCCCCACACCTCCCTCCTTCCCTCCCCACTCATCTCTCCTCTTGGTACTCCCCTTTCACTCGTACCACGCCCCTCTCACGTCCCGCTGACCACCAGCCCCGCCCATCCGCTGTTCGGCGCTCCATCGGCGCTGTCTAGTCTCTGTCTCCGCCGGCTCTCTCCCTCCCAGTGACGGCCCAGTCCCCACCTCTCCCGGCGGCCCGGCAGTCGGCGGCGGAGGCTGCCGCTGGTCCGCCTCCTGACGTTTACAGCGCGCCGGTCCAGTGGACGGCCCTGTCTCCACCTCTCCCAGCGGCCCGGCAGTCGGCGCGGAGGCTCCCGCTGGCGCCTCACTTTTACAGCGTGCCGCCGCGGTCCATACCCCTGTTCCACTCTCCCCGGCCGGCAGTCGGCTCGGAGGCGCCGCTGTTCCCCGCCTTCCACGTTTACAGGCGTGCCGCCGGTCCTCAGTGACGGCCCCTCCAACCTTCTCCCAGCGGTCCGGCATGTCGGGCGGCGGAGGCTGCCGCCTTGGTCTGCCTCCATGACGTTTACAGCCCCCGGCCAGTGACGCCATGGTCTCCACTCTCCCGCGGCCCGGCAGTCGGCGCGGAGCTGCCGCTGGTCCGCCTCTAACAGCGTCGCCGGTCCAGTGACCACCAGCCCCGCCCATCCGCTGTTCGGCGCTCCATCGGCGCTGTCTGGTCTCTGTCTCCGCCGGCTCTCTCCCTCCCAGTGACGGCCCAGTCCCCACCTCTCCCGGCGTTCCGGCAGTCGGCGGCGGAGGCTGCCGCTGGTCCGCCTCCTGACGTTTACAGCGCGCCGCCGGCCCAGTGACGGCCCAGTCTCCACCTCTCCCGGCGGCCCGGCAGTCGGCGGCGGAGGCTCCCGCTGGTCCGCCTCCTGACGTTTACAGCGCGCCGCCGGCCCAGTGACGGCCCTGTCTCCACCTCTCCCGGCGGGGCCCGGCAGTCGGCGGCGGAGGCTGCCGCTGGTCCGCCTCCTGACGTTTACAGCGCGCCATCGATTGCCCGCCGTCCCCGCCGCTGATCTCTCCCATCAGCGCCATAATTGTGCCGGCACGGCCGCGCTGCCGCCGGCCTGCACGCGGAACCCGCCGGCGGGGGGGGGGACGGCTGCCGGAGAGCGCCCCTGCAGAGACATGATGGGGCGGGGCGGGTGGGAAGTGGCGGATCGTGACATGCGGGATAGAACGTGACGGGATGTAATAGGATGTGGTAGGACGTGGAAGGACGTGGTAGGACGTGGCAGGACGTAGCAGGACGTGGACGGACGTGGCAGGACGTGGCAGGACGTGGCCGGACGTGGCAGGACGTGGCCGGACGTGGTAGGTATGGTAGGATGTGACAGGACCCCACAGGACGTGGCGAGACGTTGGATACGTGACTTGTCGGCTGTCAGGACCGTCACCGATCTCTTCTGAGAGCGAACAATAGAATGGGCGTGACGACGCCATATAACCATGGCAGCTACGGTGGCTGTAAGCTCCAATCATCTTCATGCAATGGTGATGCTCGGTGGCATTTCCCGGACTTGTTATTCGTGTGTCTCCCTACCAATCGGCAGCTATACTTAGCTCCCTGTCTGGCGGTCAGTTCCAGACATCCCTCCCTCCTGCGCAGGTTTGCTGCTGTTTCTCAGGTTTCACTTCTTGATATGAACCGCCCGCTGTCGGTGTAACCTCATCCTTTTGACGTCGCATGCCTCGCAGTTGTTAGCACGGGCCGCTGTCTACCTCAGCTTGACGTACGGAACGCTCGAGTATCTCGCATCTGACCAGTCATTGGGCCACTGTCACCCCCTCCCCTCCCAACTCCCCCCTCTTTACCTCACCACCCCCCTACTTCAGCCCCCCCCCGCCCCGCCCCGCTCCTTACCATCTTAGCCACACGTTGACCCAATGTCCCACCGCCCACGTATATTGGCCATATGGTATGCAGTAAATATTTATAAATCTCGTCATTAGTTGGCTCACATGAGAAGGTCAGTCTCGGTGGCGTTCCCGTGCGTGTCCTTTTGGGACACGGGAAACGCTGGACCTCTTGCCACTGACTGACAGCTTCTAAAATGTATGTTGTTTGAAGATGACTGACTGTTGTTGTTCAGGGGGCTCAGAGGGAGGCGAGACGCCCCTGCATCCGAGCTATCTAGTCCGTGCGGCGTCATGTCGTATCAGGAATAACCCGCTCCGCTCCGCTCCGCAGTCTGCCTCGAGGGTGAATCGTGCAGGGTAGAGGGGCGGCCCGTACTCCGGGGGAGTTAAAGAGCGTGACAGGGTGTGAAGGGGGTGAGGGGAGGGGGGTAGCAGAAGGAGGTGGCAGGTACGGAGCTGCGTGCGGCCGCCGGCGATGGCGTGTGGGGCGGTATTGCCCTGCGTGTGTACTGTATTGACTGCCTGTCACCGGCGAGAGAGATCGTCCGGACAACATACAACAGACATACAGACGGACATGCATACAGACAGACAGGCGGACAGGCGGATAGACAGGATGATAGGCAGCAATATTGGCGGCGCACGATGTGCAGCGGTGGCGCCGTGTGTGTATATATGTGTGTGTGTGTGTTTGTATGTGTGTCGTGCGTGTACGTGTGTGTGCATGTGCGTACGCGTGCGTGTGCGTGTGCGTGTGTAGGTACGTTGTGTGTGTGTCGTGCGTGTACGTGTGTGTGCATGTGCGTGTACGTGTGTGCATGTGCGTGTACGTGTGTGTGCATGTGCGTGCACGTGTGTGTGCATGTGTAGGTACGTTGTGTGTATGTGTGTGTGTGGGTGTGGGTGTGTGTGGGTGTCTCAGCGTCCCTCCAGCGGTCGGCCAGTTGGCCGGCCGGCCGCCCAACTCACTCTGTCCAGCATTGCACGCTTCGTCCCCCATCTGTGATCTCGGTCGGCACTCACTGCACGCGGCACGCGGCACGCTGCACGCGGCTCGCGGCCGACCCTAGCACGGGCGTCGGCGCCGCCCAACGCTCTGTAGACGGCAGAGAGAGAGGGCAATCGAGCCAAGCGACTCGGCTTGACAAAGCAGCTCGAACCTACGAACCAACTTAAGTGACGTGAAAATGGCGGTTTTGTATTGAAAGCACCTGGGTGTACGCTGGGGCTTTTACTAGTTGTTTTGATAGGTGTGTAGAGCTTTAAAGTTGGAGCATACACCGGTTCGTAGCGTGGTTGGGTGTGAAAGATGAAAGTCTCTGCAAACTACTGCGGTCGGGGCTGCCAGTGTGTGCGTATGTTTGTGTGCGTGTGTGTGTGTTATTATGTCACGTCTTTGTTTGATCTCACAGGAGACTTGTGAAGCTGTCGGCTCACATGGATAGAAAGCGTCGTTTTTCGTTAACGTGTGAAACCCGCGGATGAATGTTTAGCCAATGTACTGACAACATTTCGAATTTCAAATGTCGCTCAGTGGATATTAACCGTGTGCCATTCTCTCATCTAGTTACACCGCGGGCATTGCTTTAAGTCGCGCAACGATGCCAGTTCAAGGAGCTCTTAGTTAGCAACACGGAGCCCAACAACCTCGGCGTCGTTCTGGGTCATGTGTGTCGCGATGCCTGGTAGGTGCAGTTCGACGGAGAGGATCGCCCCGGTCATTTGATTCACAGGGCTTCGTTTGTGGCTCGTGAGACCCCGAAGGCGCCGCGCCGACCTAGTGACTCGCTTTGTTGTGGCTTCTATCAGTGCTCACCCCTATCGTAAGCCAGTAAAATGATTAGTGGATGTTATCCTGTGTGTGCTGCGTCGACTAGCTAGCACTTGACCCGCGTTCGTGAGCGTCGTTCATGATCGTGACTCAACCAAGACGCGTGACATATGTTGATCCCCCATGCAACCGTTCCATTCGCATCTTGAACGAACGAAATACATATACTATAGGCTCGAGCTAATCTCCGTGTAATGGAATATGTTTGTACTGTCTTCGTATCATGATGTATGGTGCTGTGAGAAGCCCATTCGAGACGGATGGGAAGCAGAGAAGAAAGAGAGTAGAAGACGGGACCGGACAATAATTACTGCCAACCGATTAACACAGGAAAACATTTGGATACCAACCATGTAAACAATAAAAACGATCTCGTTCAAAAACCGACAACCACACTCCCCATAAATTATGTCTACCCACGGACACACACTAGATACCATACCCCACGCTGCGCAAGTAGGGAAAATGAATGCCGCCGTAAAAGAAACTTATTCATTGTTATAATTAATTCCTCCCCTCCCTCCAACAACAACCCCCACAGTACCAACACCGCGTGCTCAGAGATGCCCGGATGGAGCAATACCAGGTACGCAGAATGATATGAATCAGGCTGGGATGGTGGAGCCTCTGCGATGTGTTGTGTGCCGCTGTTTGGCCGGTATCGGGACCATAGTTCGTCATGCCCCCTAACTGCAATCCCCCAACCCCAACCCCAAGCCCATAAACACCAAGCCCAAGCCCAGTCAAATGAATCATATTGAGGCTCATGCCCAGTTCGGCACATTCAGATAAGCATATAACTATAAAAAATGCAAACACTCCTAGCATATTTACTTGCATAGTATAAATGAAAAATAATACCACCTTTGTGTTGCTGTGGAAGTAAACTGCTGGTTAGCATATTTTTCAGCTCTGACCTGGCTTGCGCGGCGCGCGCATTACTTCAGCATTGCCTCAGCCCCAGGGCCTGCCCCATGGCGAGCAATGATTTCGTTCAGGGGCGGATCCAGTTAGGGGGGCCAATCCGGCCATGCCCCCCCAAAGCGAAAAAGGGTGGGGTAACATATCTCCCCCCCCCCAAAGGAATGCAGTAAATACATCACATTGTTTCAAACTACGGCACTGATTTGGTACTATTTGGTATTAACATGGTGAGTCGCTGGTTACTGCGAAGGAAGATACCCAGTTTTATCGGTTAAAATAGCTTTGAAGGCAGCAAAATCCGCTATTACAATAACAAAACTGAAAAATTTGCGGCCGCTTCGCGGCTAATCACACAAGTTTCGCAATTGCTATACAAATTAGGAAAATTGAAATTCAATTTCATAAGTGTATGGCAGAGGCTCTCCTTGACGTAATTCCTGGCCCCAGGGCCACTTTCTACTAATATTAACCTCGCTCTTACCGTTTTCCACCTTCGGCCGTACGGGGGGGGGGGGCTGTACAGGAATTCCCTGTTACCTTCAAACCATATGCATCATAGAGAACGCGGTAAGAACCCAGCGTCCCAGCATGTTGCGCTGTCATGTGAGGAATCTAACGGTATGCAATTTTTAAGGTTTCATTCATTGGGTGAACTTCCAGGTCAAAGTGAATGACTAGATCGATCAGTCAAGATAGCGTTTTTCTCCGTCAGAAAACCTCAAACGAGAAATTATAAATGTAATTAAAAACTTTTGGCCTTATGCCAGTTTTGTTCTCAGAAGTACATAACATGTGTTTATGTTGTCGGTATCTGGTCAAAAATAAGTCCAAAAAAGTGATTAAAAAATGACGTCATGAGTTTCGTACACTTAGGGAGCCATCACTCAATCAATAATAGATATTGCAAGTCATTGCTTTAAAATTTAGTGTGGGTTTTTCTCATATTTAGTTATCTCACTTATCTTTTGGTTTTTCAAAATCTTTGACATTTTTTATGATTCCCCATTTTTCAGTTTTTAGGGGTTAGAAACCCAAAATTTCGGAAATCCGAGTTGGCCTTTCCTAGTTAAAATGGCATTTTCGATCTTTGTTGCTATCTGTTAGCAATTTGCTGCAAATCTCTATTTTCTACGTTTTTTACAATATAGTTGCCGTCTTTCCACCAACTATAATCGTCACTAAAACGTCATTTTCTCGCGCAATGACTGAACCAATTTCAGTGTTAAATTTTGCTAGCATGACGTATAATTGGTTGTTCAACTAGCTAGTGAAATTTCCAGCAAGATGCGCCGCATGAGTAAAAAAGTGATTTCAAGAAAACATAGGGAGGCTGTCAGGCCCCCTTGGGCGAGGGTTATTTTCAGCTGGCTAAGTTAGCATGGCGCTGCGGAAGTTCGCTGAAAAAGGCGACGCGAGACGCTATGAGCGTGGGACATCGGCCCCCTAAAACACCTAAAGATACCTAACATCAAACCAAATCATATTGAGCTCTTTCGAATGCCGCATTGTGCATTTCGCTGCGATCATTGGTTCCATCGCAGTGCAGTGAATAAGGTATTAATATACCGAAAGCTTTGCCATACATCTGCTTTTTGTGTTTTTATCATCACTTACTCCTTTACTTATATGTGTGTATTCCGTAGCATATATGCTACGGAACGGTGGCGTATTTAAGGGGGCCATGGGGCCATACCCCCCCCCCCCTGGCGCCGAAGGCGCGCTCCATAATATGTTGTATCCATTCGGCACGGACACCATTTGTGTGTAAATTTCAAGACAGTCAGTATTTGTTTTTACTGATAATGCAAGCGGTTTTATGAGTATTGTCTTTATTGTTCTTGGATTTCTAAATTGCTAATTGTGCTAAGACATGTGGCCCAACTGGCGGATCCAGGGGGCATCAGGGGGCAAATGTCCCCCCCCCCGCAGGAATCTGGGGCCATTCAATACAAGAATGCCCCTGGGCGTTGCCTGCAATGAACATGAAAACAATGATCTTAGGAGAAAACTTGGAAAGTTACAACTTTATCGTAAAAATAGCCTTTGAGCAGTCAAATCCTGCTATCCACAATCAAACAGCAACAATTTCGCGCCGCTTCACGACATGACACAAGTTTCGCAATTGCTTATACAAATTAGGAAAAAATGGAATAAATTGGAATCCCATTTAAAGGACGTTCCCACCTTTAACATAAAATTTGAGTTGAGATGCCATTTTGCGTGCTTGGCATTGAAATTATGGATGGTATAAGTCAAAACAACCACTGAGGTCGAATCACAGAGAATTCGAGGTTTTGATTTTGCAATCGCTAACATCGCCAGCCCCCAATGTATTTGAATGGTGACCGTGGAGCCGATGTCGTAGTCTCTCTTGCTAAATGTTGATTCAGTCGACTTGTTTACCTTTTGGCCATACATTAGCCATACACTAGTCCTACTTATAACAGCGTGAAGGTTTTCTTTTTTCAAAAAAAATCATTCATATGACGTCATCAGCCCAAATATTAAACTGATTTTTTTATGAAATTGAGCACTGTTCGTGAGGAACAAATGTCATAACCGTGTTCAGCAGCATTCACTTTATATTTTACACCACAAACGACGTACATTTGACACATTTTTTGAAGGTGGGACAGTCCCTTTAAGTGTCTGGTAAAGGCTCTCATTGACGGTAATTCCTGGCCCAGGGGCGGCGGATTCGGGGGGGGCAGCGGGGGCAGCCGCCCCCGCTGGCAAAATCAAGCGGGGGAAAAACCATATTTTGCCCCCCCCATCTTCCGTGGTCGAAAAGGATATATCACATACAATATACATATGGTGCTGTCCTGTTGTATGCTGTTGTACATACAATGTTGGTCCTGAATATGAGGATTATGCCGCACCCGTATTGGTCCTGAAGTGGGCCAAAACCTGGACATGTGAGCGAGCGCGATGTGGGCGTGGGTTATATCACGGAGAATAGATGTACAGGAGGCGCCACTCCGACGCTTTTGGCGACAGACGCTCTTGGCATGGCTTATACATAAACGAGACAGAAAAACAAAACAGCAATAAGCTAGATGCTAGATTAGTTGTATATTTTTCGAAGTTTCAAAAGTATATCAGATGTACCTAAAAACAAATATTTCACATATTAGATGCTAGATGCCATTTTATCAGCTAGAGGCTATTCAAAGTAGCACATATCGATATTTAAATCAACATAAAAGTGAGTCAACATCACAATTTAACGTATGAATGAGTCCCATAGGGTCCCGGCCTGGAACGGGCGGCCGAGCAGCTTTTCCTGGTTTAAATAAATTTTCCTGGCTGTAAGCGTAGTCGCCCTCAGCAATGGTGAAACCCGGTGAGTGGCGCCTCCTGTAGGTATATCTCTTATCTCTACTCCGTGATTATATGACGACCGTGTTGGTCCTGAATATGAGGATTATGCCGCACCCGTCTTGGTCCTGAAGTGTGGAAAATCTGGTCATGCGGCGAGCGCGATGTGGCGTGGTTATATGCGGACTGTGTAATATGATGGCAAACGTTTTTGAGGTGGGGTCACGTGACCTGGTCTGGTAACCTTACCTGGGATGACCCGATGTATTTTTTAGACTATTTAGGTAATTGATGCCCGAACAGCTGTGCAAAATTTGGCGGCGCTGCGCGCCGCCGTTTTACAACTACTCCTGAAAATTCTGGAGGGCGGCGGAAATCACCCTGCAGTGCGCGGGTTAACCCTATTAGCGTCAGGGAGGGCATGATCGGTCTTTTTTACCAAAAACCTTTTGCATGGCTAATCACTCGTGGATAGTTTGTTGTTGACTGTTGTAGCAAGGAATTAGCGAAATAGGATATCGGTAGATAATTGAATGGTTTTTCAGATATATCTCGAAATTTTTGAAATTTTGATTTTAAAATTAAAATTGTATGATTTTTGTTTTCTCCAAGTGATATAATTGTTTACTTCATGAGGTTTAAAAAACCGGAATATATGTCAGAGAAGACATGCCAATGAATATCAGTTAAAAAATTTAGGTCGATATGACACGATATGATATATATGATATAAATGTATGGGTCGATATGATATGTCGATATGTCGATATGACGAAAATATTTGATGACCAGAGGCCGTTCTTATAAAAAAGGCACCGGCTCGATCTTTTCAAAGAATGGCTTCAGGACTGGATATTTGCTATGTTTGGGCACAATATAGGATACCAACATTGTATTTGGCTTTGCTGCTACAAATCTGAGGCATTATTTTGACGCTAAGCATCTCCTGCGCCGAGTTATGAGCACATGAAATAAATAAAAAAAATCGAGCCAGCAGCTCGATTTAAAAAAAAAACGGCCTCAGAGGCCGTTCCTATAAAAAAATGAGCCGCTAGCTTGATTTTTTAAAAGAATGTGCTCAAAACTCGACGCATGAGATGTTTAGCGTCGAAAAAGCGCCTTAGATTTGCAGCAGCAAAGCCAAATAATATGTAGGTATCCTACATTATGCCCAAACATAGCATATATCCAGTCCTGAGGCCATTCTTTAAAACAAACAAATCGAGCCGCCGGCGGCTCGATTTTTTCAGAATAGCCCCAGGGGCCAAATATTGAAATTGATAAAAATTGGTCCAAATTGGTATGTTTCGAGCCGCATTGACGAGATTAATGCGATGGTAGCAAAATTATTACTCTATATGTTTTAGGTAAAAAGTAATTAACAAGAAAACTTTTGCTGAAAACCAGGTTTGTTTACATTTGATGACCTCTTTAGCCACAACTATTGACCTGAGGTCACTTCTGATGACACGTTGGCGAAAGAGCATTGATATAGCTTTTCAGACCTCTTCAGATTCCTCCTAGCTGTCATAGTTTCCGAGCTACTGGCAAGTTTTCCTGAAAAACTTATTGTTTTTGCAAATGTTACCTTTGATGTCATTTGGCCTTTTACCCTGGGTCATTAAAATTTCACAAAATACTGTTTTTGTAGACCCTATCCACCGACCAAATTGCACGATTTTAGCTATAATGGAAACCGAGATCTGAGGGGGGAGGAGAATACCCCCCCCCCGCGACTTGTATTCGTATACCACTATACTTTTATCCGTCCCGGGGAATAGGGTTAAGCTATATGAATAGTGAGCTGAACTGATCGAATTCTTGCCCCCCCCCCCCACCCCCATGTCAAAATCAAATCCGCCGCCACTGTCCTGGCCCCAGGGCCCACTCTCTTCATCAAATAATAATTTCCAAGCAGGCTACAAGTTAATCACAAAGGCAAAGCAACAAAAAAGACAAAACCTGCGTTTACGTTAACCCGCGCCCCACTGGGCCTCTGCATTTCCTTCGCCCGACTGGGGGGTGGGGTGTTTGAATACCCCCCCCCGTCTAACTCGGCTCCTGTGGCACTTAGAGCAAAACAAAAAGCATTGTACGAACCGTTATCAAAATCATTTTGAAACTATTTCGGACTTTTTTTAGCTCACGTCAAAACTCAGGTCACCAGAGGTCATCGAAGGTCAAATTTTCCAGTTTTAGGACATTGCTCCAGAAACCCCCAAATATCTCGGAAACTATGCTATCTAGAAACAAACGTTCATAAGACAATCGCTAGTCATTTAAATTTGCAATCGCACACAGATCTTCAAAATTGACCTCAGGTCAATAGATTAGGCTCTAGAGGTCATTAAAGTCAAAAATGCTGATTTTGGCAAAACATATTTTCGCGAATAACTTCTTACCTAACAAAGATAACACAATACTGTTTACGCCATCGTGTTTGTCTCGTCAAGGCCATTTGAAATAAGACAAATTTGATCATGTCAGGTCAAATAAAAAAATAACCTCAGGTCAAGGTCAAGTGGTGACCCAAGTACGTCATGTTGCATATCAGTAGATGAATCTTGACGAGACAAACACACTAGTGTAAGTTGCACTTCTCTATCTGCATTATGGCCAGAGTTATTGACAAAAAGGTGTTGGTGACCTCGGATGACCTCAGATGACCCAGTAAGGTTCTCGGAGCAAAACATGCACTTGGGTCATACATAATATCCTATGATAATAACATCCAGAAGGAAATGGACTGATATCGTCGACAAAGAAAGCATTTGAATATGTATCCATTGACTTATAATGGGAAGTCGCAAAATTGACCCGACCTAAGGTCATCGATACCAAAAATCCGAGATACACATTTTGTAGATAGTAATAACTTAATTAAATCCTATAAGTTTGATATCGATCCCTTAGACATTGTGGTCATGGCACGATCGCAAACGTTTTGGTAGGTAGGGTCACTTGACCTAACCTGGTGACCCTGACCTAACCCGACACGAAACTTTAATTTTCTCCAAATGTGCGGAAGGAATCAATGATTAGTTATGCCAAATTTGGCGGCGCGTTTTTTCTTTTTCGTTATCTCGATAAAACATGAGGGGGGTGTTCAAACACCCCCCTCCCTAGAGAGGCGCGGGTTAATATCATTTCGTATTACATAAGTAGCGGAGCAACGGAGTAACTGTAACTTCCGTTACATTTTTTGAAGATGTAACTGAGTAACGAGTAAGTAGTTACTTTTTTTAGTAACGGAGTAACGAGTAACGAAGTTACATTTTAAAGAAACGGTGCCCACCTATAGACAACAATAAATCGTGGTAAGTGATAGGGCAGTACGATTTTTAAATCATGTCTGATCCTAAGTCTGATCTAATATGATTATGTTGACCGCTAAGTGTTCGATAAGTCCGAAACAACAGCAACATACAGGTGCCTGATAATATGTATCGTTAAAAGTATGAAAGTCAACATGCTAGGTTAATGGTTGCAAATTGTGTAAAATTAATTATCTGCCCTATATGAATGGGCCCCAATGGGCATGGGTCTCAATTTTATGAATTTGAATGGGTCTGGTCTGGGTCTGGGCTTGGTGTTCATGGGCTTCGGCTGGGCTGGGCTTGAGGTTTGGGCACCGATGATAGTCTCTGGACAATCTCTATCCTCCTGCCGTTTCGCTGTCCTCCGTGTGCTTCTAATTTACCGAAGGCGCCAGCTTCGAATGTATCTTCATCAGCGCCAGATGTCAGCTCCTTCTCAGCCGCTGTGGTCTTGAGAAAGACAGGGGCAGAGGATTCTGATTATTGATCTCACGCTCTCTGCAGCCTCAGTCGACGTCACTGTCAGACCCACTGCCAACTGTTTGAGGGAAATTTTCGAACATTTCATCGACTGTGAGGTATCAACGATGACCTGAAGCAACCAATTCAGAGCTGCTGATAAATTCGAGTGTTCTGAATCAAATTAATGTGACCGAGTTATTTCTCTTAATATCATATAGAAGGGAGCATGCGCCGCGACTTGGCCGCGTTTTTGGACACGGACCACGTCCCATCGTCGGCCTGCACCGACCAAGCTCCGCCTTCTGCTTCAAGCCGACGACCAGGCTGGGGTCGGCTGAGCCAGATGCCAACTCCCCATACCTATTGGGGAGCTGACCAAACCGACGAGGAAATTATGTTATCTGAACCGATTAGTGTTTATTTTAAGAAACAAATCAGTCAGGCATTGTCGCAGTTTTGAGTTATAAGTCGGCTGCAATACTGGCGGCAAACTCGAACTATCGTGTCACCGAGCATACAGCTGTCTCAGGCGCGCCACAGTTGTATTTTACACTCGCATTCGGGCGTTGGCTGTACTCTAGGCAGCGTGCAGCTCGTGTTGGAAGCGCACATCGTGAGCGGCTTCTTGAGGTGAGACAGCTTGTTGTCTGCTTTACTACTGTCCCGTACTCCAAAGCAGTGTGTAGAAGATACCTACACATACTAACGATGTATATTTGCTTCAAAACTAAATGGCTTCTGGCATTCTTTGGAAGATTGACGTGGTATCGGTTGTGTAGTAGATTGTGTAGTAGATGTGTAGGTTGTGTAGTAGATTGTAAACATTAATGACTAACGCTCAATCGGGTTGCTAACACAACCTTTCATGCTCACTTTCTCACTGATATTTCTCACAAGTTGTGTTGATTTTGTTATTTGTATTACCATATGCCGAGCAATGTAAAAAAGCATTAACGAGTGGAGTATGGCATTTTTCGCATTTGCACTGCAGCATTCCGCACTGGCGACATATGATAAAATTCTTACCAAACTCTGCTGTGTATGTAGATATTTGTGATCTCGGCATTTTTCGTAACTACTGCGCTCGGTGCACTCAAGCAGGAAAAAAATATATACATACCAGCATCGTTTAGTAATGCGTGTTACCGACAAAATGATGCGTTGGCAGCGTTTCGTAGCGCGGTGCTGTCGCCGAGGCGAGCGCCGCCAGCCAGCGCCGTCCGGGTCCCCTCACCCGCCGCAGTGGCCGGTTTGGGGACCGACACCCCTCTGGAATGCCGCCCGCCAGCGCGAACCGTCTCCCCTCGCCCGCCGCAGGGCCGGTTGGGGACGCCGCCGACACCCTTTGGAATGCCGTCCCGTCTCGGCTCGGCTTTGTGAGGCAGGTCTGCCTGCCGGCCCGGCCCGGCCCGCCGCCGGCCGGCCGGCAGGGCCGCCGATACCCCTGTGTACTCGTCGCCGGTTAGGGTTAGTCTTTGTGCACAGGGGACGTGCCGAGCCTATCCAGGTTTTCTCCTGTGTGCTGTATTTTCCCCTTTCTTATCTTATTTTCCTCGCTGTCCCTCATATATATAAACTAATTGTAAACACCCCTGCTCACTTCTTCTCCTGCCTTCAACCTGTGCGCTGTGCTGCTGCTCAACTTAACCTCCTGCCTTCAACCTGTGCGCTGTGCTGTGCTTCAACTTAACCCCTGCCTTCAACCTGTGCGCTGTGCTGTGCCTGCTCACTTCTCCTCCTGCCGTCTACTGTGCGCTGTGGCCTCTTGCCTCCCTTCTCTGCCTTCAACTTGTGCACTGTCTGCTGTGTCTGCTCATCTACTTCTCCGCCTGAATAGTGAAACTTCGTAGAAAAGAGGGTGGTTTACTGAAAGTTATCGGCAGTGAAAACAGGGGAAAGGGCTGCTCACGGAACAATGCACTACTAACGGTGACCGGGTGTCCTTATCGCTCTATCGCTCCTTTATTCTAGGCCGACTAACATTGCTCTCACAATCTGAGGGTTTCCTTGTGGTCGCTCACAATTGAGTGCTCTTCCTTCATCCAAATTTTTCTGACTAGTTCTGATATATTTAAATTACACATTATTTCCTCACTGCTATTAAACCTTACCCTGGTCACCACCACCAAATGCTGCGGGACACTGACATACAGTCCACTGGAACAAAACGAGGTAAAACGTCCGCAACATTTACTGGTCTCCCGGACCAGATTAACTGGTCTGAGTGAGTGAGTGATAAGAGTGAGAAGTCTGAAGAATTCGTCCTAGTTCCGGGCTGCATCGCAGGACTGGTTGCCAGCGGCGTCTGAAGCCAAGGTTTGGCCTGCTCAGCTGAGCTAGTGGCTAGTTACGAGCTGCATCGCAGGACTGGCTGCCAGCGGTGTCTGGAGCCAATGTTTGGCCTGCTCAGCTGAGCTAGTGGCTAGTTACGAGCTGCATCGCAGGACTGGCTTCCAGCGGCGCCTGAAGCCACTTTTGGCTGTAGCTGAACTGTGTGGGATGGATCCGGCTAAGGGGACAGAGACCGCAGTCGTCCAGGATCCTGACGCTGCTGGAGAAGACGATGAAGGGTTCGCCGAGGAGTTGAAGGTTTTGAAGCGCCAGCGAGGACGCAGGGCTTCTGTGTTCAGCCGGACCTGTAGCAAGATGGAAGCACAGCTCGCTAGGCATCCCGACTCAGAGGAGCTGAAGAAAAATCCAGAGACGCTGAATGCAGCGCTGGACGGCTTCATGGAAGCCCACGACGCTTACGTGTCAAAACTTGGAGACACGCACGAGATCACAGAGGCAGAGCTGTATGCCACACGCATCGCAACAAGGCACGCTGAACTGACCGGAGGGTCGAAGATGCCATGAAGCCCGCCGCCGCTTCAAGCAGCATCGGCTGGACATGATGGAAGCCGCGCCAGTGGTTCCCGCTTCTCGCAAGGCTCGCGGGCGTCCATGGTTTCAAAGGGAGCGGACATATCTGCCGAACTGAAGGCGCTCGAGCTGCAGCAGCTCCGTGGGAAACAGAAGCGGGAAGCAAAGCAGAGGCGAGCGGAGGAAGCAGAAAGACCTGATTGGAGAATACAGGCCGTCGAAGAAAGAGTGGAGCGCCGCACGCTGGGCACGCTTGTGGAAGGCTGCGGAATCGGAGCTGACGTGGGAGAGACGAAATGACTTTCAGGAAGAAGACGCTGATGAGGTGGAACCCCATCACCCGACTCCGATGAATGCTGCCCAGCCAGCTGGAGAAAAACGAAGTGCCCACTACGTCGGTGAGCGCATGGTCACCGTGCGCCACTGGATCCCGCTGCTGTCGGCGCCTGCAAAGTAAGAGCGCTGAAAACCGAGCGGACAGTACGCCGGAACGACGGGTGAACAGTTGGTGCTCAGATCGCCCTACCGAAGCCCCGAGGAACCATCAGCATTCGTCAAGAGCATCCCGCCGTCTGACCTCCCGACGTTCCGAGGAATCCGCAAGAAGTGGGCCACGCTGGATGGGCCTGTTTAAAGCTCTTGTGGGCACGACCAGCCCGTCACTGACTGATTCCGAGAGAATGGCCCAACCTACAAAATGCAGTGGAAGGGACACCGCTCAGGCCCATTGACGGCATGCTCTCAATGGCTGTCTCTATTCCAAGGCCTCTGAGAACCCTGCAAGGAACGGTTTCGGCAGAGAAGGGACATCATTCGGCTCACCTGCGGAGGTATTTACCACCACTCCAACCGGGTCTCACGGATTCCAGCAATGGAAAAGTTCTACGCCGTCGGTTCCCAGCACATGACGGTTATGCGAAACCTGGGATATACAAGTGACCTGTCCAAGCGAGAACTCAGGAGGGTGGTGGAGAAGCTGCCGAGGTGAGCTCGCTCGCGAAGTGGGACGGAAATGTATTCGGTTGCGGCCCGCCTCGGCCGACCCTAGGACGTTTAGTGGATGGCTTCAAGTTCAGGTGAACATCCTCAGCTTCTCCGCCGTCCAATCTGGGACTCAAGATCGAAAACGTGCAGCGGCCACGCCATGGGACAGGACGGAGCGGAGGACGGCGCTGGTGATTGGAGCGACGTTTGAAGCAGGCGAAGAAAGGTCCCGACCACCGCCACTCTGTATGGTATGCAACGACGATCACAAAGTAGCTGACTGCCCAGTGTTCGAGGCAAAAAACATTGGAAGCGAGAAGGAGGGTGGTGTACGAGGAAGGTCTGTGCTTCGCGTGCCTGAGGAAGAGTCACTGGAGCAGGAGATGCAAATCTGCCCGGAAGTGTGGCATAAAGGGGTGCATGTTCACTCACCACCCGCTACTCCACCAGGGTTCAGGGCAACATACAACCTATCAAGATAGAACCAGGGGCGACTGTTCATCACCCAAGTCATCCATGGCTCCGACGCACGATTCCCAGACTGAAGATTCGGAACGTCAACCGTTCGTAGCAGCCTCTAGCAAGAGCGGAACGGACATTCTGCTGCAGGTTGTCGCCGTCCGTGTTCACGGAAGCCACGGATCGAAGGATGTTCTGGCGCTTCTGGACACCGGAGCCCAGACGTCTCTGTGCAGTGAAGATATTCTAAGGGAGCTGGGAGTCACAGGGGAGCGTCATTCCCTCTGCATACAGAACGTGGAAACCAGCGGCACACAGCGACCGTCCGAGAAGGTTGAGCTGACGATCAGTGCCCTTGGTGCGGAAGCGAAAAGGGGGCATATCAACCTTCCTGAAGTATGGTCGGTTCCATCTCTGAACGTGACTGCCGCCACGGTAACAAAAGATCAGATCCAGGGATGTGAGCATCTTCGTAACCTGGACTTTCAGCAGTATAACGGTGGTCAAGTGAAGCTGCTGCTGGGGGCGAACGTCCTTGAAGCGGTGTTGCAGAAGGAAGCGCGTGTGGGCCCCCCGAACCAACCGGCTGCGGTGAAGTCCGATCTGGGCTGGGCTCTGACAGGTTCAGTGTCAGCTGTCGTGCCCAGCAGCATGCGTCAAGTTATGTTTCTAAGACGGCAACTACCAGAGGAAGAGGACGACCTGTCCGCTGCTGTCAACGAGTGGCGTTCCACCAAAGCGTTTGGGACCAAATGCTGCGAACCGGCCCNCGGAAAGCTAATAACCGAGTAATAATTCCTCTGCGTTGTATCCAAAATAAAGCAAGTTTTCGCAGTTAATAGTACACAAATTACAGGCCATTAGGAGGAAATGTCGCGAAGTAGCAGCCAATAGTCCCTTTTGTAAAGATAACGTACCGCCGTTCATCTTGTAGGTATTTGAGTGCACTAAGCACGGCGAAAAATCATATTTTTGGTATAGGTAATGTTACCGACAAAATTATGCGTTGGCGGCGTTTCGTAGCGCGGTGCTGTCGCCGAGGCGAGCGCCGCCCGCCAGCGCGAGCCGTCTCCCCTCGCCCGCCGCAGGGCCGGTTGGGGACCGCCGCCGACACCCCTTGGAATGCCGTCCGTATCGGCTCGGCTTTGTGAGGCAGGTCTGCCTGCCGGCCCGGCCCGCCGACGCCCCTGTGAGGCAGATCGAAGGAGGAAGCGGAGCAGGAGGCAGAGCGGAGGAAGCAGGAGGCAGAGCGGAGGAAGCAGGAAGACCTGATGGAGATACAGGCCGTCGAGGATGAGTTGGAGCGCGCACGCCTGAAGGCACGCTTGTGGAAGGCTGCAGAATCGGAGCTGACGTGGGAGAGACGAAATGATTTTCAGGAAGAAGACGCTAATGGAGTGGAACCCCATCACCGGACTCAGAAGAATGCTGTCCAGCCCGCGAAAGAAAAAACGAAGTGCGTTCCCACGTCGGTGAGCGACATCATCCCGCGCGCACCTGCCGGATAGCTGCAGCTTGTCGCGCCTACAGAGTAAGAGCGCTGAAACCGAGCGGACAGTACCCGGACGACTGGGTGAAACAGTTGTGCTCAGTTCGGCCTACCGAGCCCCAAGGACCATCGGCATTCGTCAAGAACATCCCGCGTCTGACCCTCCCGACGTTCCGAGGAAGTCCGTAAGAGTGGCCACGCTGGATGGGCCTGTTTAAAGCTCTTGTGCACGATCAGCCGTCACTGACTGATTCCGAGAGAATGGCCCACCTACAAAATGCAGTGGAAGGACCAGCCGCTCAGGCCATTGATGGCATGCTCTTCAATGACAGTCTCTATCCAGAGGCCCTGAGAACCCTGCAGAAACGGTTCGGCAGAGAAGAGGACATCATTCAGGCTCACCTGCGGAAGTTCCTTACCACCACTCCACCGGGTCTCACGGATCTTCCAGCAATGGAAAAGTTCTACGCCGTCGTCCACGAGCAAGTGACGGTTCTGCGAAAACTGGGGTATACAAGTGACCTGTCCAGAAGCGAGAACCTCATGAGGGTAGTGGAGAAGCTGCCGAGTGAGCTCGCTCGCGAATGGGGACGCGAAATGTATCGGTTGCGGCCCGCTCGGTCGACCCTAGAGACGTTTAGTGAGTGGCTTCAAGTTCAGGTGAACATCCTCAGCTTCTCCGCCGTCCAATCTGGGACTCAAGATCGAAAACGTGCAGCGTCCACGCCCTGGGACAGGACGGAGCGGAGAACGGCGCTGGCGATTGGAGCCACGTATGAAGCAAGCGAAGAAAAGTCCCGACCACCGCCATCCTGCATGGTATGCAACGACGATCACAAAGTAGCTGACTGCCCAGTGTTCGAGGCAAACACATTGGAATCGAGAAGGAGGGTGGTGTACGAGGAAGGTCTGTGCTTCGCGTGCCTGAGGAAGGGTCACTGGAGCAGGAGATGCAAGTCCGCCCGGAAGTACGGCATAAAGGGGTGCATGTTCACTCACCACCCGCTACTCCACCAGGGCTCAGGGCAACATACAACCTATCAAGATAGTATCCAGGGGCGACTGTTCACCACCCAAGTCATCCACGGCTCCGACGCACGATTCCCAGGCTGGAGGTTCGGAACGTCAACCGTTCGTAGCAGCCTCTAGCAAGAGCGGAACGGACATTCTGCTGCAGGTTGTCGCCGTCCGTGTTAACGGAAGCCACGGATCGAAGGATGTTCTGGCGCTTCTGGACACCGGAGCCCAGACGTCCCTGTGCAGTGAAGATGTTCTAAGGGAGCTGGGAGTCACAGGGGAGCGTCATTCCCTCTGCATACAGAACGTGGAGACCAGCGGCACACAGCGACCGTCCGAGAAGGTTGAGCTGACGATCAGTGCCCTTGGTGCGGAAGCGAAAAGGGGGCATATCATCATTCCTGAAGTTTGTTCGGTTCCATCTCTGAACGTGACTGCCGCCACGGCAACAAAAGATCAGATCCAGGGATGTGAGCATCTTCGTGACCTGGACTTTCCGCAGTATAACGGTGGTCAAGTGAAGCTGGCTGCTGGGGGCGAACGTCCTTGAAGCGGTGTTGCAGAAGGAAGCGCGTGTAGGCCCCCCGAACCAACCGGCTGCGGTGAAGACCGATCTGGGCTGGGCTTTGACAGGTTCAGTGTCAGCTGTCGTGCCCAGCAACATGCGTCAAGTTATGTTCCTAAGACGGCAACTACCAGAGGAAGAGGACTGTCATTGAGTGGTGTTCCACCAAAGCGTTTGGGATCAAATGCTGCGAACCGGCCCCCCGCGATCGAAGGAAGACAACAAGGTGCTCAGGCTGCTGGAAGAGAACAAGAAAATGGTGAAAGGGTGCTACGAGAAAGGCCTGATGTGGAAAGAAAGAAATCAAACTTTCCCGAGAAACAAACCGCAGTTCATGCAGCGGCTGCAAGCCACAAAACGGAGACTGAAGGAAGCTGCAGTGAGAGAGTATGGAGAAAGCTTCAAAGAGAGGAAACTAAAGGAAGCTACACAGCAAGAGGGTATGGAGGAAGCTGCAGTGAGAAGACACTGGAGGAAGCTACAATGAGAGAGTATGAAGGAAGCTGCAGCGAGAAGAAACTGAAGGAAGCTACAGTGAGAGGGTATGGAGCAAGCTGCAGTGAGGAAACGTGATAGTGAAGCTACAGTGAGAGATAGTATGTTGATGGTATGCGCTGCTAGTGATAAAGAATATGTTCTAATGGAAGCTACAGGAGAGAGTACAGAGGAAGCTGCAGTGAGAAGAAACTGGGAAGTCTACTGTGGAGAGAGAATGTGGATAGGAAGTGTAGCAGTGAGAGCAACTGGAAGGGAAGTGAGCAGTGAATGGAGAATGGAGGGAGCGCATGTGAAGAAACTGAAGGAGCCAGCTACACTTGAGGGAGTAATGGAGGAATGCTGCAGTGAGAAGAAACTGAAGGAAGCTACAGTGAGAGAGTACAGAGGAAGCTACAGTGAGAAGAAACTGGCGGACGCTTCAGTGATAGGGAATGGAGGAAGCGCAGTGAGAAGAAACTGAAGGAAGCTTCAGTGAGAGAGTATGGAGGAAGCTGAAGTGAGAAGAAACTGAAGGAAGCTACAGTGAGAAGAAACTGAAGGAAGTTACAGTGAGAGAGTCAAGGAAGCCTGCAGTGAGAAGAGAAACTGGTGAAGGAAGCTACAGGTGAGAGTAGAATGGAGGGAAGCTGCTAAGTGAGAAAGAAATGAAAGGAAGCTAGCAGTGAGAGAGTACAGAGGGAGAGCTAGCGGTGTGAGAAGAAACTGCTGGGCAGGACGCTTTCAGGTGATAGGGAATGGAGGAATGCGCAAGTGAGCTGAATACTGAAGGAAGTTCAGTGAGAGAGTATTGGAGGGAAGCTTTGATAGTGAGAAGGAAACTGGAAGGAAGGCTTACAGTGGAGGTAGAGAAGTGGAGAAGAAGTGTGACAGTGAGAGAGTACAGAGGAAGCTGCAGTGAGAAGAAATGGGGAAGCTGACAGGTGAATGGAGATAGTGGGAGGAAGCGCGTGAGAAAAATCTGAAGGAAGCTATCAAGTGAGGAGTAGTGTGAGGAAGCGCAAGTGAGAAGAAATCTTGAAGGAACTACAGTTGAGAAGAGATGAAGAAGCTACAGTNCGCCGTCGTCCACAGCACAGTGACGGTTCTGCGAAACCTGGGGTATGCAAGTGACCTGTCCAGCAGCGAGAACCTCAGGAGGGTGATGGAGAAGCTGCCGAGTGAGCTCGCTCGCGAGTGGGGACGCGAAATGTATCGGTTGCGGCCCGCTCGGCCGATCCTTGAGACGTTTAGTGAGTGGCTTCAAGTTCAGGTGAACATCCTCAGCTTCTCCGCCGTCCAGTCTGGGACTCAAGATCGAAAACGTGTAGCGGCCACGCCCTGGGACAGGACGGTGCGGAGGACGGCGCTGGCGATTGGAGCGACGTATGAGCAGGTGAAGAAGGGTCCCGGCCGTCGCCACACTGCATGGTATATGCAGCGACAATCACAAGATAGCTGACTGCCCAGTGTTCGAGGCGAAACCATTGGAAGCGAGAAGGAAAGTGGTGTGCGACGAAAGTCTGTGCTTTGCGTGCCTGAGGAAGGGTCACTAGAGCAGGAGATGCAAGTCCGCCCGGAAGTGTGGCATAAAGGGGTGCAAGTTCACTCACCACCCGCTACTCCACCAGGGTACAGGGCCATCTAAAACCGATCAGGACAGGTCAAATGGCGACTGTTCATCACCCAAGTCACCTGCGGCTCCCGATGGTACGATTCTCCAGCTGAAGGATCGAAAACGTCCAACCGTCGTAAGCAGCCTCCTAGCAAGAAGGAACAGACATTCTGCTGGGGTTGTTCCGCCGTCCCGTGTTCATGGGAGCCCCACGGATTCTAAGGATGTTTTCCTGGCGCTTTTGACACGCGGAGCCCAGACGTCCCTGTGCAGGTGAAGATGTCTAAGGGAGCTGGGGAGTCACAGGGGAGCGTCATTCCCTCTGCATACAGAACGTGGAAACCAAGCGGCAACACAGCGACCGTCCGAGAAGGTTGAGCTGACGATCAGTGCCCTTGGTGCGGAAGCGAAAAGGGGACATATCATCATTCCTGAAGTTTGGTCGGTTCCATCTCTGAACGTGACTGCCGCCACGGTAACAAAGGATCAGATCCAGGGATGTGAGCATCTTCGTGACCTGGACTTCCCGCAGTATAACGGTGGTCAAGTGAAGCTGCTGTTGGGGGCGAGCGTCCTTGAAGCGGTGTTGCAGAAGGAAGCGCGTGTGGAACCCCGGAACCAACCGGCTGCGGTGAAGACCGATCTGGGCTGGGCTCTAACAGGTTCACTGTCAGCTGTCGTGACCAGCAGCATGCGTCAAGTTATGTTCCTAAGACGGCAACTACCAGAGGAAGAGGACGACCTGTCTGCTGCTGTCAACGAGTGGTGTTCCACTGAAGCGTTTGGGACCAAATGCTGCGAACCGGCCCCGCGATCGAAGGAAGACAACAAGGCGCTCTGGCTGCTGGAAGAGGACACGAAAATGGTGAAATGGCCGTACAAGAAAGGCCTGTTGTGGAAGGGAAACAATCCAACTTTCCCGAGAAACAAACCACAGGTCATGCAGCGGCTGCAAGCCACAAAACGGAGACTGAAGGAAGCTGCAGTGAGAGGGTATGGATCAAGCTGCAGTGAGGGGAAACTGGGGGAAGCTACAGCGAGAGGGAATGAAGGAAGCTGCAGTGAGAAGAAACTGAAGGAAGCTGCAGTGAGAGAGTATGGAGAAAGCTTCAAAGAGAGGAAACTGGAGGAAGCTGCAGTAAGAGGGTATGGAGGAAGCTGCAGCGAGAAGAAACTGAAGGAAGCTACAGTGAGAGAGGATGGAGGAAGCTGCAGTGAAAAGACACTGGAGGAAGCTACAGTGAGAGAGTATGGAGGAAGCTGCAGTGAGAAGAAACTGAAGGAAGCTACAGTGAGAGAGTATGGAGAAAGCTTCAAAGAGAGGAAACTGAAGGAAGCTTCAGCAAGAGGGTATGAAGGAAGCTGCAGTGATAAGACACTGGAGGAAGCTACAGTGAGAGAGTATAAAGGAAGCTGCAGCGAGAAGAAACTGAAGGAAGCTACAGTGAGAGAGTATGGAGGAAGCTGCAGTGAAAAGACACTGGAGCAAGCTACAGTGAGAGAGTATGGAGGAAGCTGCAGTGAGAAGAAACTGAAGGAAGCTACAGTGAGAGAGTATGGAGAAAGCTTCAAAGAGGAAACTGAAGGAAGCTTCAGCAAGAGGGAATGAAGGAAGCTGCAGTGAAAGACAGGGAAGGAAGCTACAGTGAGAGAGTAATAAAGGAAGCTGCAGCGAGAAAACTGAAGGAAGCTAACAGTGAATAAGTAGAGGCTGTACACTCATACGGTAGGAAAGAAGAGAAATATGACAGAAGATGAAGAACAGGTGGAAGGAATATGACGCCATCTGTGACCTTGTTTTTTAATAGACTAAGTGCTTGTGATTTTGTGCAATTACGTTGGTAAGTGCGTAGCGTCTGAACAGGTGATGGCGCCGCTGCAGTCGGCGCACTGCACGCTGCCGCAGACCGGCTGGAGTCTGGGATCAGTTTCTGTTCCGGGACAAAGCAACGGGCTCGACGACGACGAGACGCACAAGTTTCGGTCGAAACTCTGAGCGACGGTCCAGCTCACCAGGTGAACGAATACGCAGCGCGCATGTCGACGTCTATGTGTATTGAGCCTTGTTAATTGTAGCGGACTGACCCTCGACCGGTCAGTCCCGCCCTGTCATAATCGTAGTCCCGGCGGCTCCACGGTCATTATACCGCAGTGGCGACACGGATTTAGTTGCCGGGCCCTTTTGAGTGTGTTCAGGGTGCCTGCGTCGCCTGCGGTCGCTGCGGCCAGCCGCTAGAGAATTAGGCTCCGCCCACTCTCTATACGTCCACGAGAGTGCGCGCCTGAACCAAGCTGCGGCTCCGAACTTGCTTGCGGCCGCGGCCCATCGCGGGTCGCTTGCGGCTGACTTTCCCGGCCGCAGGAATCGCTGGCGGCCGCAGCCGTGGTGACGTCCATACTTACACCATCCCAACCGGTCCTCTACCTCCCCACGCCTGCTGGCGCAGCGACCGAGCGACCGTCAGCAGATTGCGGCACCCGTGAACGCACCCTGGTGTCATTGGCGAAATGTAACGAGTACTGTGGTCACAATGTAACAAGCCGCATAGAAAGGTTAGTAACGGATTGCATATGTCTGTCTAGCGCGATGTAAATAGTTTGGTCAGTTGTATCATGTAATAGGAAGTAGTTGAGTGTGGTTGTACTGGAAGGCATTTGTCGGCCTTATTGTGAGGGGTTCGGAAATGTAAATGACACAGGGAGGAGTGATGTTACCGACAAAATCATGCGTTGGCGGCGATTCGTAGCGCGGTGCTCACGCCTGTCGCCGAGACGAGCGCCGAGGCGAGCGCCGGCCGCCAGCGCGAACCGTCTCCCCTCGCCCGCGCAGGGCCGGTTGGACGCCGCGACACCCTCTGAAATGCCGCCGCCAGCGCGAACCCGTCTTTCCCTCGCCCCGCGAGGGCCCGGTTGGGGCCGCCGCCGCACCGAATGACCTTGGAAGCCGCCCGTCTCGGCTCGGCTTTGTGAGGCAGGTCTGCCTGCCGGCCCGGCCCGACGCCGGCCGGCCGGCAGGCCGCCAACACCCCTGTGTACTCGTCGCCGGTTGGCGTTAGTCTTTGTACGCAGGGGATGGCCGAGACCAGAGGGACGTGCAGATCCGGTTTTCTCCTGTGTGCTGTATTTTCCCTATTATTATTTTTCGTCGCTTCCTCATATATAAACTAATTGTAACACCCGCTCACTTCAACCTCCTGCTTCAACCTGTGCGCTGTGCTGCTGCTACTTCTCTCCTGCGTCTCAATGCCTCGACCGGAGTAGCCTGCTTATGCGCTGATTGTGTGTATGTTATGTGTGTGTATTGTGGTGTGCGCGAGTATAGGAGTATTGTAAATAATTTGATATTAGGATTGTGTATTTTCGTGTTCTCAATGCTTGTATGTGGCCCCGGATAGCCGCTCGGCGTGGATGGGGTCCAACGTCAAATACAATACAATACAATACTGTGCGCTGTTGCTGCTGCCTCTCTTCTCGCAATGCAACTTGTGCTCTGTCTGCTGTTGTCTGTCTCATCTCTTGTCGCCAGCTGAATAGTGAAACTTCGTTAGAAAGGAGGGTGTTTACTGAAAGTGAATCGCAGTGAAACAGGGGAGGGCTGCTCACGGACACTACACTACTACGGTTGAGGGTGTCCTTATCGTTCCTATCCGCTCTTATTTCTAGGCACCTATACAATCTCTCAACAACTGAGGGTCCTTTGTCGCTCACAATTGAGTGTCCTTTCTTTATCTAATCTAGGCCCTAACAGCCTCTCAAACGAGGGTTCTTTTGTCGTCAAATTGAGTGCTCTTCTTCATCAATTTTGTGGCTAGTTTGAAATTTAAATTACATTATTTCCTCACGCCTATTAAACCTTACCGGTCACCACCCACCAAATGCTGCGGGACACTGACATACAGTCCACTGAAACAAAACGAGGTAAAACGTCCGCAACACTGATATTGATTCATTTTGCTCTATACCCTATTCATTTTGCTATATTATACAAAAAAGGCTAAGGTGAAATTGTCTGAGAGTCGTTGGTTGAAAATATAAGTTCCTATGATAATGCAAGCCAAGACCATGTAAGCCTTGTGTTTCTTGCTGGTTGTCCCGCTCGTGCTGACGACTTGGCCGCTCCAGCTCGGACCACTCCTCCACTAATGGCTGATACCGCACCAGCTGGACCTGCTCCTGCTGTTTTCGTTGGAATAGCTCGTCCCGCTCCTGCGTGCTTCGTCCCATGAGATGGAACGCCTCCTGCATGTGTGAGAGGAACCACTCCTGACGGGTTGGCCGCTCCTCCTCGTCCCACTTCTGACGAGTTGGCCGCTCCTTCTCGCCCCGCCCTTGACGAGTTAGCAGCTCTTCCGACTTCCTCGTCCTGTTCCTAACGAGTAAGCTGCTTTTCTTCATCCCGCTCCTGACGGTGTCGCTCTTCCAGATCGTTGTTCTCACGCTGAAGTCGCAGTTCCAGACTGTTCCGCTCCTGCTCAGCCTCATCCTGTTTGTCCAGGAGTTGCCTTTCATGCTCACCGTCTTTTCCCAAGAGTTGCCGCTCCAGCCGTTCTGCCCACTTCTGCTGTTGTCGCCGGCCCAGCTCTTGCCACTCCGTCTGATGTCGCCGCTCCAGGCTCTCCCACTCCTGTCGGTGGCGACTCCCCTGCTCCTGTGGCCCCTGAGGGAGTTGTCGCTCCTCCTCCTCCTGCAGCTCATGCTGCACACTGCGCCACTGCTCGTCTCTGGCTGCGCCGCGCTCGTCACGCTGTGGCGAGCCTGAAATACAACAGGCCAGAGGTGAGTCAGCGGGTTCAAAGAGTGGTTGGACCCGTCGGTCCACCAGTCATCGTCACAAGAAGACGGGGTTTATTTATTAGCTAAAGTTTGTTTCGAGCCTCGAATTCGAACCTACCATGCCAGCAAGCCTGCCATTGACTGTAGGACTGTAGGAGGATATTGTTGCCTTCAACAATTTTCGCAAAAACTCTGAAAGACCAAGGCAAATTATGTAAGAACATACCTTCTTGGCAAAACCAGGCGAAATTGTCATTAACCCAGCAGTGACTAGGGAAGGTCTTTAACCCAGCCTTGACTGGGATCTGATCTGAACACCATTCACTAAGGGGGGTTAAACGCCCCTAACTTTGTTATCTTCCGAACAATTCATAGCAGCGAAACGCGCAAGGCGTCATTCCAAAGCGCTCAATGAAACAAATCTAAAGAACAACCGACAACTTAAAAAATCAAGGTCATAAGTCAGGTCACGGTCAGGTCAAAGGTCAATTTTGTTTTAGTTTTTGGGCCATATTTTTCATCTTAAGTCTTCGATTGCAACCATGATTACCAAAAGTGCTCTTAAACCTATCCCCTGGACGGATGAAAAGTATCCGAATCTGTCTGGGGCTTATTCAGCCCCCCTTCAGATCTCAGCTTCCATAAAAGCTAGAATCATGGAATTTGGTCGGTGGGTATAGTCTGCAAAGAAATTTACTTTGATCAATTTGAATAACCTTTGATTAATTTATTCAAGGTAATATGACGTAATCATAGGTAATATTTGACAAAATATAAAGTTTTCAGGAAACCTTGCATTATTTTGAAAACTATGGCAGCTAAGAGGAATCCGAAAAAAATGGAAAGCCATTTTAACTGTCTTTTGGTTAACAATAACAGCCCTGTATATATATATAATATATATATATTATATATATATAATATATATATTATATATAATATATATTATATATATATAATATAATATATATATTCACAGGTTACTACCTAATCAAATCAAACACACTTATCCATCGAGATCCTCTAAGTAACGATACTTCAATTTGAAGCAGAGTTGTTATCATTGAGACTAGGTTTTGTTATTGAAAATATACAAAGACTCTTAAAATTCTTATTAAAGTTGGATCGTTCCTGAATCAATAATTTAAAAGTCGTCCATGAATGGAGTGTCCACAGTCAACGAATGAACCCTTATTAGGACTCAGCGGACTGGTGAAAAAATTTACCAGTTCTGTCTGACTTCCCTGATGCTGGCATACTCTGGCTGTGAAGTCCTTAAATAGGTGGAACCTATGTACGTCCCTCGCATGAGGGGCAACTGGAATTTATAAAAACCACAGCAGAGCAGGCAAGCCTTAGGGACAAATGTCTTTGAAGTTGAAATAGAGAAACCTTGTACTAAAATTATTAAACGTAACACCAATCTAGGGTCATGTAGGGTAGTCTTTTGAAGGAGAGTTCTACTTCACCTCTAGTTTTCATCGACTGTTTGCGAAGAAGGGCAGACGAAATATGTTCTCTAGTTTTTTAAGCCTGGAAAAGAAGGATACGAGTTAAATTGCTTGTTTTAAAAACTTTAGATCCGCTGACTTTCCTTTAATCATGTTTTGGGAACCCATTTTCTTTGAAAAGGTTCGAAGAAAGTTTCTTCCCTGTCGAAAGGCTGGAAAGTCCCGAGCTGATGTTGTACGCCCGGTAAATAGAGAGTTGAGGAGGCTTTCTTTTAGAAAAGCGGTTAAAACTAAAAAGCTCAGGCTAGACCAAAGTGTAAGTGGTTTGCGATTACCAAACTGACGTTTCAAGTGAGGTACCCTGTACGTTAGGGTGGGCCCTTTTACAACTTTTTGTCCTAAACAATGGGCGTCAGTTGGTTTCCAATGTATTCGGATGTGCTGATTCCGAATCTGGCATCAGAAATTCAAGTTTATTATTTCTTTCGCCCGCGCAACGCAATCGAAGATTTTCTTAAATCCCAAAAAATCATAATATGGAACTAATTGAGGCCACGTGATAAGATTTGCTGGTGTTAACCATTCATATGGTAACTTACTATCAGTTCATTATACATAACTAACCACCATAACTTTCTCTAACCACTCTGCTGTCACTTCTCGTTCGGTTGCAATTTGAGTTCGAGCCGAAGGTCGAAAGTCTGAATACTGGCCCGCAGAGCATCACTGTTAGGTGATGCAACTTATTAAGCTGGCTGCCGTGCCGTCCGGACTCCGTATCGTACGATTAGAACCCGTTTCACAAACACAAAGTTTGTTGGAATATAATATTATCAACGAGGATCTATAATTTCGCTAACACACGTTTGGGAGCCAAACTAATTAAACTTGCTCTTTGAGGTTTATTGTGCACCGTGGCTGTGGTGAAAGCGAGCCAGTTAACTAGACTTACAAGACAAGTAGTCCACGCGCTTCAAACCTTGATCGTTCTCTCTGGAGTTCTAGGAGGATTAAACGCATCTATTGAAACCTCCGGTGTTTTTGGTTTCGTCGACGAAAGGCGAGCTTGTTCGGCTGGAGAAGCGGGGGCGGCGGCTGGGGCGGCGCGGCCTCTTCAGCGCAAATGCGATTGGCTCCTGGTGGGATAAGTGCTTGCGAGGAGCTGAGCTGAGTCCTTCCAACTACGGTATGGCTAGTCTGGGGCGGGGCGGCGCGGCGGCTTGGGGCGGTCCCTTGCCCCTGGCCTCATCACCAGGCTGACTGACGGCTGGAGCAGCGGTGGCGGCTGGCTTGGTGCGACTTCTTCTGCATCGCCAGCCCGGACGGCCTACTGGAGTAGCGGGGCGGCAGTGGCTGGCCTTTTTTCAGCATCGCCGCCCGAGCGGGGCTAGAGTAGTGGCCGGTGGCGGCTGGTCCGTCTTCTTCACCATCGCCAGCCCGGACGACGGCTGGAGCATGCGGCGGCGGCGACTGGTGCGTCTTCTTCAGCATCGCCAGCCCGGACGGCGGCTGGAGTAGTGACGGCGGCGGCTGGGGCGACCTGTTAAAGCGCCAGTAAGCTGTCCGGTGCTGGAGTAGCTGCGACAAATGCATCTACGTCAGAGCGACAGATGTCAGCAGTGATAGTAGCGTTGTGAGCGGAAATGGCCTCAGCCTCTAGGTCGGCAGCAGCCATAACGCTGATGGTTGGGGCTGCCGCAACGGCCGCGGCCCGAAAAGGCCGAGTTATCTGCACTGCTGGTGACGCTGGCGTCGCTTTTGTCTCGTCGTAAGGTTTTAGGATATAT
Organism: Semibalanus balanoides; assembly: GCA_014673585.1. Lineage (NCBI taxonomy): Eukaryota > Metazoa > Arthropoda > Thecostraca > Balanomorpha > Balanidae > Semibalanus > Semibalanus balanoides. The sequence goes on from VOPJ01012215.1 coordinate 75,218, forward strand.
TACGTTGCTCGCATCCTCCTGATGGATTCTATTCTCAGCGATCAGAAGTGGCCTGATCTAGCCGTCTATGAGCGGTGGCGCCTCCATTCGCGGTCAACCGAAACGTCACGTCTTCTGGGTGCCCAGACTTCATTGACTTAAAAATTGTCGATATGATTTTCTATGAAACTGAAGACGCTTTGCTCGTCTTGTCCGTTTCTCCGTCTTCCGCACGGTCTCCTTTTGGTTTCACAGTTTGTGTGATTGCCACCTTCACACCGCAGCGGGTTTATTTTCCTTGTAGTGATTGAGGCCCCCTCTCCCCAATTGCTAGCACTTTCCGAGTTCCTTGCTCGCAGGGGTGTAGGCTCTCATTCAAATGGAGGGCTTCAGCCCCCCTCATCTGGAGCTTCAGCCCCCAAACTTTGAAGAGAAAGTAGGACAAATCCGGGAGAAATATGTATTTTGTGGATTTTGATAATGCTTTCAGCGATTTTTCTAGCTCAGCCCCCCCCCCAGCTATTCTGGAGAAGCTATGCCCCTGCTTGCTCGATGTAATGCTTAACGGATACGTTATTTTCATCGAAGCGTGACTAATGCATCGTCTCTAACCTAATTTGCATGATCATCCCAAGTACTTTAGTCTTTTGGTAATTGGTCACGAGGAAGGCTGCATGCCACAACTTGTAGCTGTTTGCGGGTCTCTTTCGCCTTGTTTCGAAATGATCGCCGCTCATCGTGCAAATTTACACTATTTGTATCGAAAACACCGAGGGCTTGACCTGGCTCACACGACTTTCTGCAGTTGACTGTGTGGTATGTTTATAATTTTGGTCTCATTAGGTTTAAAGCCACGCAAATATACAATATAAATATCTATATATATATATATATATACCTAAGGCACTTTTCATACTTATAAACATTTCATTCAAAATTACATTTTGCGAATGCTGCCAAAGTCACCAAGATTTCAACCTATCAACGTAACAAAGCTGAAAATAGGTACATTAACAAATCATTCAACTGCCACATGCATAACTAACAAGTGCCTACACATACTACAGCCAACCACATGCTTGGAAATTATTCTTGAATTGCAGGCACAGATTGCCTCTGCAGCTAGCGTTCGTTTATGTCGCGGGACCTTCCGACGCCTTGGCCCAGTTCCGAACCTTGTGGCAATTTCAAAGCATATTGCAGGCGAACCAAAAGAGATATCGGCCTACTCTATGCCGCAGGTTTGAACCTCAATGGGTTAATGGCTACTTGCCATAAATTGGCGCACTCGATCTTGTCTATTGTCGGCAAATGTGTGCAATTTTTTTGCTTTAGTAAAATCTTGACTGAGATGCGCGGGCGAAAAGAAAAACCGAAAATTGGCAATTTCTGATGCCAGAATTTCGGAAATCAGCGCATCCATATACATTGGAAACCGACTGACGCCCAATGATTAGATCAAAAAGTTGAAATAGGGGCCCACCCTAATCACCAGCCCTTTCACAAGCTGGATCACAGTGGGTTGTGGCAGGCAATGCCAACTGTGGCTGAGGCCACACAGTGCACCGGTACATCGTCGTTGGCCGTACAACGTCATCGACGTGAGCCGAGAACGTCATTCTCTGATCAGACACGACACCGATATTCCATACCGTTGGAGAACCGATGACGGTGGCTCCCATAAAATTGATGCTGACGGCCGGGAGACGATGAACGTTTTGACGAGAGCCGCCGAGAACTAACGCCGGCGTAAACAACAATAAGCGGTGTTTTGTCTGCGTTGGTTTTTAGTTCATTTTTGCTGAACCATTGGGAGAGTTGCGAAAGAGTTTGTTCCACTGAGGAACCAGAATCGCCGGGCCTCCCAGAGACCAGAATCTGGGTGTCATCCGCATATTGCACATTGTCCGCATCGTTCGGATAGAAAGGTAGATCATTAGCGTAAGTCGAGTACAACAGGGGTCCCAACGCTGAGCCCTGGTAGGTGCCGATGGCGTTCGGCAGCGGCCGAGAGGTAGCATGCTTGCAAGATGGCGTTGGAATCTGCACTTGTTGGACGTGATCTGTCAGATAGCTAGCCATCGCTTGTTACACCGTAAAGACGGCAGACGCAGCTTGTTAAGAAGACGATCGTGTGGTATAACATCAAAATATTTCGGAAATATAAAAGACAGGCAAAGAAGTGACGTTACCGCGGACCATTGGCAACTTTACACAATTGTGGGGTTAACGTTTAAAGCTGTGGCAGTGGTCAGTGGTAATTGTTTTGGTCTAAAAACATTGCTGACTAGGAGAAAACAGATTATGCGAGAAAAAGCAATACAAAATATGCTCGTACACAACTCGTTCAGTTATCTTAGGGATGGTCAGTAAAATTGAGACGGGTCAGTAGTTGGGGGTTGCTGTTGATTTAGAGGATTTCTAAATAGGATGAATGATTGTCAATTTCCAGGACCGGATGAGGTCCTGGAAAAGACGTGACCGGAGGCGAGGCTGGTGTTGACAATATGAGCGAGGATGTGGCACAGCGACGGCGTAAACAACTTCGCGAATCAAACGCAACAGGCCGTCAGTAGCCAGCACCACAAGCCGTGCTACTGCGCATTCTCCCCACCACGCGGCGCAGGTCGCCCGGGCAGATCGGAGAGACTCGGAAGTAGAGGTGTCATTTTTCAGGTTTGTAGCTACCCGCCCCGCCCCGCAAACTTCCTTCGACTACTCATGTGGGTAGTAGTGGCCAGTGCACTGGCCACTACTACCCACATGACCATATTAGCTGCCAGCTACCGCAAGTACCCACAAATATGATTTGCCACCATTATGCCTGCCATTGACTAACTTATATTGATCGATATCGATCGATGTTTTGTGTTGATCTTTGCTCACTTACCGAGGTGCCTATATTTGCTCAAGCATCCCAATTCCCATTATTTTTCTCTTCATTTTATGAAAAAATCTGCCAACCGCCAACTACCCACTTTATCCAAATGACTGCTTGTTCTACCCGCTTCTACTCACGTGGGTAGTAACTACCCGCATCTGGTGGGTAAGTGGGTAGAGAAGTGGCACCTCTTCTCGGAAGCCTCCGGTGGCGACCAGCGGCAGCCAGACCGGCAGCTCCAGTCCCGCCACGGCCACCTGACGAGCCGTCTTTCGACCCACTTCCACGAAGTCTTTGTTCATAGCATCCGCGTCAGCACTGGTAGTGGATCTGGCAGGCCGCTTCGATTGATGTGATTATGGGCTCGTATCAGCAGTGGGCTCAGCTGAGCGAAAAGTTAGCTTTGCTAACCACTAATCCGCTAACAAAAAAATTAACTATGCTAACTGAACCGCTAAACCGTTTTCATTTTTTCCTGTTTTTCCTGTCCGTTTTCCTTTGCCAAACACGTTTAGTTAAAAATATGATTTTGTGTTACCTTACACAATTTTGGCTTTATTCGCAGGTTTTACTTTTGCGATAGTCAGGTTTTGGTTATTCAGGAAATTTTCCCCAGCTGAATACACCCCACAAAAAGGCCTCGCCAGGGTACTGGAGCCAGGGAGACACGCAACAGCATCCCGTTGATGCAATGGTGCCATCCTGGCTTCAACACTTAACACTATCGACTTTTGTAAGTGTATATTTCAGGTGTATGTATCATACATACACCTGAAATATACACTTATATACATAATGTATGCCATGTCATGTATGTTATGAATGTGTGTGTGGCCAGTGGCCAGTATACAGAGATATGCATGTGTTGCATGTGTTTTATTTATGCTTTGACTTTAACAAAGCACTTAACGTAAGATAGGGCATTTCCCATTGCATTTGCTTCGGGTTACTTAAACCGTATAAAGTAACTTTCTTACCTGACCAAATTGCCATAAGTAAACTTCTCCAACTCTGGAAATGGCATTAGACCGTTCTGGGAAGAAGAAGAAAAAAACAGACGGTACTGCCGGGAGTGGCCAGTACTGCCGGGAGTGGCCAGTACTGCCGGGAGTGGCCGGTACTGCCGGAAGTGGCCAGTACTGCCGGGATACTGCCGGGAGGCAGTACTGCCGGGAGTGGCCAGTACTGCCGGGAGTGGCCGGTACTGCCGGGAGTGGCAAGTACTGCCGGGAGTGGCCAGTACTGCCGGGAGTGGCCGGTACTGCCGGGAGGGGCCAGTACTGCTGGAAGTGGCCAGTACTACTACTGGGAGTGGCCAGTACTGCTGGGAGTGGCCAGTACTGCTGGGAGTGGCAAGTACTGCCGGGAGTGGCCAGTATTGTCGGGAGTGGCAAGTACTGCCGGGAGTGGCCGGTACTGCCGGGAGTGGCCAGTTCTGCCAGGAGTGGCCGGTACTGCCGGGAGTGGCCGGTACTGCCGGGAGTGGCGGGTACTGCCGGGAGTGGCCAGTACACCCGGGAGTGGCCAGTACTGCCGGGAGTGGCCAGTACTGCTGAGAGTGGCCAGTACTGCCGAGAGTGGCCAGTACTGCCGGGAGTGGCCAGTAAGCCGCCCTCTGGAAGTGGAACGTTGACTGACTGATCAGGAAGAAGTTGCCAGCACACCGAAGAGCAGGTTTCCTGCGGTCAGCAGTGGCAGCCGCAGCTCAGTTTCGGGAATGCGACAGAGCGCGGCCGCTACCGCTGTCAGTTCACTGAACTATGAGCCGCATCAGCCCCGGCCGCTGACTCCGCGGCCGACTGATCCCACTGCCAGGTCACTTAACTGTGAACCGCATCAGCCCCGGTCCCTGACACACCGTGCAGCTATCAATCTCTCGGAAATGTCGGCGAGAAGAAGAGAAAACTGGAAATCCACCCGGCTGCTCGAGCTGTTGTGACTGGCTTGGATATATGCCCGCCCCAACAAGACCCGGAAATATTCAGATCTTTGCTTAATCGCTGAGACCATATACAGGGTGTCCAAGAAAAAAAAAACATACTGTGATTTTGCGTAATGATTTCGGTAATAAACACCCTATATAAAAATCGCACATTGGTTATATTCTCCGATTCATGGCAAAACAGATGATGCATTACATTGGTATGGACATTACCTCTATCATAAATTAAGATTAACCCTTGTTTGAGACTTGGCATAATTAATAGATATAACGATACAAATGACTTGAGTCTCAAAATGCAAAAATATTTTAAAATATATGAGCCAAAATATTCAATTTTTTCGAATATTTTTGCATTTTGAGACTCAAGTCATTTGTATCGTTATATCTATTACCTCTATCAGTCACAGCAGCTTCCTGCAGAAGATGCCAAAAATAGTCCGCCGCCGCCGTCACGCTGCCACTGATGTGACGCCCGGTATCACCAGTAAGACGCCTTAAATGGCGAAGGACGAGCGAGTCCGAATAAATCCGCGTCAATTTATCACCCACCCAACGGAGGTTTGTTTTGTGCAAAGCATGCTTTTGAAATATTTTCGCTATGTGTTGTTTTGCCGTCGCAAATAGATCCGAACTAAATCGATACTTCGTACTAAATAATTTTTGTAGCGTTATTTTTAATTTGCAATTATAAGCTTCATGTTTGTAGGCAAACAACTCATTTTGGGGTGGGTAATATATGGATTTGATTGCGCTTTACAGCTGCATCATTTTTATCGTTAAGCACCCTTTGGTTTTGAAGCTACGACGGTGTTATTAAGAAAATATGATAAAATCGACAATGTAAATATTACAGTCGGATTTTAACAGCGAAATACTGCATTAAAACCCAAATTTTTGCATGCATTTTAGAGACGGTACATTGGTCTACACATTGGTGTTTGTTTCATCGCTTCCCGTCCCATAGGTGCCAAGCACTGAGTTAAATCGTGAAAGCGTCATGCAACCATTATTTTCGCTTGTATAGCCAGTAATTTTGCACGTGCCACGCGCCGCTTTTCGACACATAGTGCATACGCCGGGCGGATCGTTTCTCTACACATCTGTGTTTGACCTGTGTCTTTGCGACTTCTGGTTGCCGAGATATAGTCCGGCATTGCAACGATTTTGTAGGTAATTTCGTGACGGAACAGGGTATGCACGTGCGCACGTGCAATGTAACCCAGGTTTGACCTGTGCAACATTTGCCAGTGGTTGTTGGTTCTCAAACCACACACCAAATTCGAGCATCCAATCGGCCCAAGCCGTTGCGAGTTTTTCAACACAAAAACTCCTAATCAACACCCCTCCACGCAGCACGCCGCCACGCGCAGTGGTAGTCACCAACTGAGTCGGCACTGGTAACCAAAGCATGTAGGTTGGATGGGCTAACTCAGAAAAGAACCAGCCGCGTGTCCAATCGGACGCTGCGTTCCAAAGATAATGAGCTTCTTTCAATAGCGTCGCTACGGGGTCGGGTCGGGTCGGTCGGGTCGCTCATAATCATTATTTCCCAATACCCACGTAAAGACGAGCGAGCGCGAAGCGCTCGCTCGTAATTACCCATGACGCTTCAATAAAAAAACTCCTACCTACTAGTGGTGCCAGTTTCAGAAAATATTTGTCAAATGTCCAACTAATGTCCAAGACCATGGTCATCTCATCCAGTGCGCGTGTTAACCCGTGATCCACCGAGCCATTGCAGTTATTCAACCGATAGTTTTTCTTGACTTCTTCCTGAAAGTAGCCAAGGAGGAAAAGGACGGAGTTTTGCTATTGAACTGTGGACGAAGTCTTGAAGCAATGTCACCAAAATAGAAACGGAAATTTACATAAGCTCAACCAGCTCATGAATAATACTACTCGCAACGCTTCATCTGGTCATCCCAAATACACAAAACACAACTTTATTCGTAACATATCAGTTCAATCATTAATTGTGCTCAGCGTTGTGAGGAAAATAATTATAAATATTAACTCCAGCATTTATCTAATCCTAAAATATTTGATTTAAACTTGGCAAGTAACAAAATGCAAACTATTACGATGTATTTCGAGCACGGCTCTTCGTCTGTCGCTAACCCTAAACCTAGTCGCACATTGCAGAAAATCGTTCTCAGTTGCCTCATCTATGCCGCAAAACCAGCACTAAATTCACAATTATGCATCCCGTGACAATTCCCTATCCCACCCCTCAGCTTCCAATAACTATCTCACCAATAACATCCGATCAAAATGTAAAGTTATCAGACATGATAGTTTTATTCGCAAGCAATGTCAACTCCAATGCAAGTTCCCACAAAACAGACGCCTTGACAAACATGGGCGTCCCCCGACAGTGCCAATTGCACATATGTATGTACAATTAGCACTGACGAAGACACACCCGCTTATCAAAACGTCCGTTCTACAGGAACCCGCACAGAACCGACATTGCTTGCGAATAAACATACAATTCATGCAACCATACATACATTTAAATGTCATCTTACAAGTACCACGCTTGACGTTTTGATTGCAACGTGGTATTTGTAAGATGACATTGGAATCTATTGTATGGTTGCCAATGAATTGCATGTTTATTCGCAAGAGATGTCGGTCTGTGGCGGGTTTCCTGCAGAACGGACGTTTGATAAGGCGGGGTGCCTTCGTAGTGCTAATTGTACATACATATGTCGATTGGCACTGTCGGGGGCGCCCTGTTTTGTCAAGGCGTCTGTTTTGTGGGAACTTGCATGAGTTGACATTGGCTGTGAATAAAACAATCATGACTGATATTTATATTTTTTGATCGATGTTTATTGGTGAATGTTTTGGAGCTAAGGGGTGGGATAGGGAATTGTCAGCGGATGCATATTGTGAATTTAGTACTGTTTGCGGCATAGAATGAGCAACTACACACTGTTTTTATTTCTTTTAGTTAAATGGAAAATGTCAAACCTTCCTCTAACCTTTACATAAGGTCTGATTCTAACACGACTAACTACTGAATCTCATTCACCAAACCTGTTTTGACAAGTGTCCCCCCATTCATAACTACTGTGGTGGGTTTTTTCTACCATTATTTTTTTTTATTTTTCTGTTGAAGTGCCCAATCCTCATGATTTATTGAATAAACTACCGGTCTGACTCCGAAAGCTAACTGAGACGATTTTCTGCAATGTGCCGACTATGTTTAGGGTTTAGCGACAGACCGAAGAGCCGTGCTTGAAATATAGTTGTAATAATTTGCATTTTATAATCTTTCAACTTCTAGATCAAATATTGAAGGATTTAGCGTCAATGTTGGCGATAATACTTATAATCATATCATGGTTTCATGTGTAAATATTTGAGCACCCCGACCATTACTTTTGACATATAACACCTGATGTACTCAAACCGTAAGAGCCACATCGTGGATGGTTTGAATATACTGATTGATTGATTGATTGATACACCTGACACATGACACATGACACCTGACACCTGATACCTGACACCTGACTCGGACACCTGACACCTGACACTTGACACCCGACACCTGTCACCTGACACCTGTCACCTGCCACCTGTCACGGACACCCTCGTCTAGATACTTTGCTACGTGTCTAGACGAGAGAGAGGTCATCGGCTGGTCGTTCTCGGTCAGCCAGATCTTGCAATCACCGATCGAATAGCTGAACTAGCCAAGACGAGCCCAGCGTTACACATCTACTTCTGGAGCAGGACCTATCATCATGTCTTGCAGCTGAAAATTCCGTGTGATTTGAAGCAAACTGAGAAATTCAAACCAAGTATTTTATTTCCATGCAACACAACATCACAAAAACATCATATGCAATGCAGCCAGGGGCGTAGCTTCTGCAGAAAAGTTGAAAAGGGGGGCTGAGCTGGAAAAAATCGCTTCACCCGCGCCCCACTGGGCCTCGGGGTTTTCCACGCCTACTGGGGGATGAACACCCCCTTATAACTCGGCTCCTATGGAACGTTATAAGCCCAAACCAAAAACGCTGTTCGAAACTTTGTCAAAAATCATGTTGAAACTATTTCAGTTTTGTTTGTGTTCAGGTCAAGATTGAGGTCACCAGATGTCATCAAAGGGAAAATTTTCCCAGTTTTAGGACATTGCTCAAGAAACTCCCATATATCTCGGGAACTATGCTAGCTTGAAAAAAACGTGACAATTGGAAAATTTGCCATCGACATAGAATCTCAAATTTTACCTCAGATCAATAATTAAGGCTGTAGAGGTAATACAAATATGTGTGTTTTTTGCTTTTTTTAACTAAATAAGTTTTTGCAAATCACTTTTTATCATAATAAAGAAAAACACGATACTGTTAACGCTATCGTGTTTTTCTCGTCAAGGCGTTTTGCAATATATCTATGTTGACAATGTAAGGTCAACTTCAAATAAAAAGAAATAAGACTCCTGTGGCCGTTCTTATAAAAGAAATAGAGCCACGGCTCGATTTTTAAATAAAATGCCGAGTCATTTCTTCTATTAACAAGTTGTTATTATCAACAAATAAGTGGAAAACGACAGCATGCTTAGTATTATTCAGTTTCTTGGTTATATTTTCGAGACATCCAACAGTAGCTCGCTGATCAGAGCCTATGACTAAAAAAAGGAGCCGTGGCTCGATTTTTTTGTAAGAACGGCCCCAGGAGTCTAGTTATAAGTCTCCAGCCACAGAGTATTCAGCTCTTACATTCTACTCTGATTTTCTTCCAACGAAGGACGGACTTGCAAGAAACTTCGATCCATTTTGCTTAATCAGGTAAATGCAGTATTTGGGCGCTGTGGAAAACATAAATGCAGAAGTTTTGACTTAATATACATAATAGCGTAGTAATATTAAATCATGTTTTAACTGCTGGAGGACTAGTATGTTGTAAATATTTGAGTTTGGTCAAAATTATTACCTGATTATGAATCTTAAATAAGGGAATACAATTGCATGCACTACCGAAATAATCACAAAAATCTATATTACTAAATTAATTATAATTGTGAAGGAATTTTGGATGTTATCGAAACCATTCTATGACACTAACTTCGTTTCCAAAGACAGAGTTCGTGCTTCGATTGAAAGTAATCAACAGACTTTGGAAGGGACGCGGCAGATGAACGGAAGGACATGCTGGCACGGGGCGTCATCAGCACCATCGGCGGCCATTCTGACGCAGTTGTGGTCCTCGCCACCGTCTGGCTCGCCGCTGATCCGGTGTACCGAACCAGTCAGTGCCGTCGATGGACTGGAAGGAGCCCTCGGAGGCCAGGTCCGATATGCCGACGAAGATGTACGAGCCCGAGTCGAAGTGCTGGTAGAGGATGCGCCAGGTGCCCATGTTGATGACGGGCGAGAGGCGGGCTCCCGGCTGCAGTCCGGCGCAGTGCTGGTCAGCGTCCTGCCAGGTTTGGGCGCTGGAGACGTAGTGATAGCAGTAGTCGTCCAGGGCCAGCCAGCCTTCCGGACAGGGTGATCTATACAGACAGCGAAGCGGAGATTCGCAGATGTAGGCAGGAAGCTCTACTGCGCAATCTTTGGCATAAAACGGAACTGCCGTATTTTTGTTGAACACTACGTTGACACACCCATCAACGGCATGATCGGAGCTCATTTGCAGCTGGAGCGTGCATGCTGTACCATCCATGTTGACAAGAGATCCATTTTCAGTCTTCAGTCCGATGTACTCTGACTTCGATGGTCGTGAAGGATGGTGGACCATCCACATGACCTCGGCCTCGTCGTTCGGCGTGGCCAGGTCGGCGTTGTCAGCAAGGCCTTGGCAAGCGGACCTGTACTCATTCCAGGCTTGTCTTATGCTGTGAGCTTGACGAAGATAGCAGCTGTCTCGAAACAGAAGCCAGTAGGACGGACAAGGGGGGACCTGAGGATGGGTGTAACTGACCGGTACAGCGGCGCTGGTGTCAGCTGTCGAACGGAGCAGGCCGTCAAACAGCCGACACGACCCGTAGCTGGTGAGCGTGAAGCCGAGACAGCCGGCTTGTCTGTCGCACCAGGCAGCGCAGCTGAGACGCGACGGGGCCGGAGACTCGGACAGCGGCCCTGTGGAGGACGCGTCCAGCCTGCGGACGTACGAGGCGCCGGCCAGCAGCACACAGCTGAGGAGGAGCACGGTGGACGGCGGAGGACACCATCGGCGGACGGTGGCTGAAGCCGTCTGGGCGGCGGTCCGCGTCGGCGTACCTCAAGCACAACAGGCGTGTTTGACACCGTTGGGCATAGGTGCTGTTTTATGATAGCCTGCTGTATGTTGACGGTGCTGGTATGATACCACCGCTGCGCCGGTGGTCGCGCCACCTTTTGCGGGCTGGGGGGAGTGGTATCTCGATTTTTCTTCTATTGGGAAGATGCTTGAAACAAAATCATCATTAGTTTAGGGTGATCAAGTACATTGGCGATCTCGAACGGTGTTTTTTTGGGGAAAGTTTGTAATTTCTAAGTCTTACCAAATCTGAAAACTCACGGAATTTTCACTGCTTGTGCATTTTGATGGCGATTTAACCCGGCGTTGACTTTAGGGCGTTTAACGCCCCTGACGAATTTTCGTAATAACTCAAAAGCAGTTAGCACTATCAACGTGAAACTTCGAGTAACTTCGTCTACATCGATTTCACGTCTTACATGTTTTATTTTTTATTTTTTAGGTAGAGCGAATTTAGTTAAGTCACTACACACGGTTTTGACACAAAAATCAGCAAAATTCAAACAGACCGTGCAAGGGCATATGTTGAGCAAAATACAATAAAACAAATCAGATAAAGATTAAGTATGATGAGGGCTATAAAATAGCAATCTCGGAGTTTAGAAAATTGTGATTTTTACCCGCAAAATAATAAAAAAACATATTGTGTTGGAAAAGTAACCTCAAAATCAAAATTTTCAAAGATGTTTAAAACAAGGAAGATATGTCAGAGCAAAATATGCGAGAAACTACCACACCGAATTTAAAAATGATATCATTTTTGACCGAGTGGTCGCATTTACCGAGTGATCGCTGATAACGTCATGTTTTGAAATTGCGTTTTCTGTCCTTTATTGAATAGATACAGACAGAATGACAGCAATGTATTTCTGAGACAAATCTGATCCAGAAACATGTCGTTTTTTTGTTTATATGTATCAATGTAAAATGTTGACATTTGCTTACTTTTCTTAGACCTTAGTTTGACATTAGCCGTTTTCACGATGGATTATTTTGCGCGAAATGTTTTAAAACATCTCGCGCAAAATAGTCCATCGTGAAAACGGCTATATACTTCTTTTCCTGAAGTATGATGGAAAAATGAGTATCACTATCGCTTTACGCGTAAAATGATCCATAAAAAAGGTATTGTATGGTTTTCGTAGATATTGTATTTATATTGACCTCTTGTGGCCTGATCTTGACCTTGGATCGCTGCCCAAATCTCACTTTCGATCACACTTGATGTGCATCATACCTTTAAGAGCATTTTGGGTGATCATGGTCGCAATCGAAGGCTTTTTATGGAAAGTATGGCCTATAAGCTAAAGTACCTCGATTTTGACCTTTGACCTGATTGTGACCTGACATGTGACCTCAATTATAAATTTAAGAGCGTGCTTTATAGTTGTCTCTCATTGAGAGCTTTCGAATACCGCTTGCGCGTCTCGCTCTGCCGATCATGCTTAACGGAAGATAACGCAGGGGCGTTATCTTCGCAATAGCTGAAAGGTGAACTGTGAGTACTTTCTGCTATATCATGTTTACGTCTTCTGGCAAATAAAAGTTTTGTCGAAACAAAATGGAAACAAATCGAGATGAACGAATTTACTGACTCATTACACACAAGTTTGCCGACATATTATAGTTAAATTTAAAGGAAGTGTGTCTGCTGACCTCGATTATTTGAGGTTTTTTACCTAGGCATATAGATCATATTTTGTTCTCAATCGAAGAATGCCTTTTCATTTCTCTTGATTTACACTAGCTGCTGAGATATTCCTTAAAGACCCCACAGACTCACGGGTAGCAAAAGGTTATCAGGTAGACTCCAGAGATCTAACCGCTACTAGAAGTATTGCAACCAGTATGACGCCTTTAACGGCGAAGGACTAGCGAGTCCGAATACATCCGCTTCAATTTATCACCCGCCGCAACGGAGTTAGCTTGTGCAAAAGCATGCTTTTGAAATTTTTTTCGCTATGTGTTATCGCGACGATTTCATTTAGCCACACTCCTTTGGAGACAAATAGTTTCCGATGTTACCTACTTTTTATTTTGCTTGCGAAATACAAACTTTTATAACACCATTTAGCATGATGTTAGGTTATACCGAGGACGCTCTGCGTGTGTTTGTGTTTGGCATTGTATGTGTTATCATGTAATATAAGTGTTCAAAGTTATGAACTATGATGAACATTTAACATAGGCATCAGTGTAATTTAAGGTGAAATTACCGGCACGAAGTGGCCTGTGCAGGCCGAAGTGCTACGTTAATAAATGAATGAAGTATGTGTTGTTTTGCCGTCGCAAATCGATCCGAAACTAAATCGAATACTTTGAACCAAATAGGTTTTGCAGCGTTCTTTTCTAACTTCCAATTATAAGCTTCATGTTTGTAAGTACAAATAAATTTTGGTGGGTATTGGATGGATTTGCTTGTGCTATACAGCTGCATGATTTGTATCGTTTAGCACCCTTTGGTTTGATGCTACGCGTGTAATGAAGGAAATATTATAAAATCAGCAATGCAAATATTACAGGCGGATTCAACCAGCGAAATACTGCATTAAAATATAAATTATGCATGCATTTTAGAGACGGTACTTGGTCTACACATTGGTGTTGTTTTATCGCTTCACGTCCATAAGGTGCTGAGCACTGTTTTTAAATGGTGAAAACGTCATTAAACTTGAATTTGCGCTTGTATAGCCAGTAACTTGGCACTACCACGGCGCCGCTTGATGACGCATAGTGCATACGCCGGGCGGATCGTTTCTCTACGCATCTGTGTTTGAGCCCGTTGTCTTTACGATTTTGGTTGCCGAGATATCAGGTCGGTATTGCAACGATGTTCTGTAGGTAATTCTTCGTACGGAACAGGGGTGCACGTGCGCAGTGCAGTGTGAGCCCAATTTTGACCTTGAAACATTGTCCCAGTGGTGTTGGTCTCCAGCAACACACCAAATTTTTAAGCTTATAAGTTTATAGGTCTCAGCCGTTTTCTCAGCTACAGCAGGATAATACTTTTCTGACACCCTGACGCGGCACGTGGTCACGCGCCATGCGATTCCTTACGTGATAAAAAAACATATCAAATCTGGCTTTGCATGGGGCTATCAGATGGCGAAGACCGCTTGTCAATCGGATGCGTGGTTCAAAAGATATAAGCTTCTGACGGTCGGCCGCTGGTATGTGATAAAAATCCGGTATTCAATGAGGACTCGCTTCGCGCTTCGCGCTCGCTCGTAACTATCGAATAAGCTGCAGATATATTGTTAACACCGGCCAATAGAATTTCGACAAAACAGCTCGTGCTCGATGATAGCAGCAGGCGAACACAGCTTAGACGGTCATTTTTATTGGAGATCGTTTGTTTACATCGTCTTCATTGCTGGTATTCGTCGTTGCAGCTTATGAAAATCTCGCGTGCAATTATTTGTCAAAGTCGATATGGCGCACGGTGTAAAGACGGTTCTGACAAACTGTCGACGGATGATGAGCGTGTCAAGACGACTGACAAACTGACGACTCAAAAATAAGACGCAAGAGGTCATCGCTAATAGTCCATACTCTAAAATGACTAATGCGACGTTAAATAAGACAAAAAGGCAAGTTTATGAATAGCCAGTTTAGGTGTGTTCAAAACTGATGACTGATGTGTTCCAAACAGTAACAAATAACAACAGCAATGCATACGTTCAACTGTGGAGATGCTAAGTGAAGCACCAATCCTGCTACACTGGTTGAGGTAGGTGGTTGTACGGTGGTTGTAGTCGGTGGCATGAGTACCGTCATTCAGGGTAACTTTAGCATACTTGTGGCACATTTTGGTATGCCCTGTTAAAAGGACACCATTTAATGTAAAATTTGATATTTCAAGAGGAATTGGATTTAATTACACCACAGCCGTTTTCAAGATAGATTATTTGGAGCGAAATGTTTCAAAACATTTTAAATTGTATTAAAATGTTTTAGTAGCCGTTTTTCACGATAGATTATGTTGCGCGAAATGTTTTAAAACTATTTCAAATGTTAAGAAATAGTAGTATGCAAGTTTTATTATATTTATCCATTTTTTAACTACACAGCTTTTACATGCCATTTCTGTCTCGAAATGTCCCTCAGAATTTTGTAATTTGCTGATAAAATGCGATGAGTTACAAAATTGTGGTTTGGTGGCAATTAGCAAGATAATTACTTATATATTAGATGTGATGCCAGATGCAGATCTCCACCGACTGCAACTTGTTAAGAGATTCCGAAACATTATGTGGTCTGGCACGCTATTGGTCGCTCAGTGGGCTCCCCCTCAGTTTTCGCCATAATGGACTTGCCCAATGCAATGGCCAGTGAATCGTTTCTAGCGCATCATTGCGTCATGCAAAGACCAACCTGTGATCCATGACGCTGCCAGACTGAGTAAGACTGAGTAACTAGTATGACGGTATGCTAAACTGAACGAATGGACTCCACTGGCAGATCCAGGGGGCATCAGGGGCAAATGCCCCCCCCGCCGGTAGGAATCTGGGGCATTCAACACGTATATTATATATAATATTATTATATATATATATAATTTATGTATTACACCACGAGCGAGTATAAATATGGCAGTTATATGACGAGGCGAAGCCGTCGATTAAACGCATCTTTATACTCGGAGTGGTGTAATAATTTTATTCTCACGCCGCTACGCTAAATAATACAATATTAACACCGACTTATCCCGAAGGTTCAACAGCCGAGGATTATAGATTGTAATCACCAATATGGTGATTAAATTCAGAGTTAAGCTGACGGTTGGTTAAAAAAAAGCTTTAGCACGTGATTCAATGGCAAAGACAGATAATCGGGTGGGCAATAAATATATTATATAGTATTACATATATATATATATATATATATATATATATATATATATATAAATTTATTATGTGCCACTATGCAATCGGCCATTGTGCGTGCAGCGTGCTCACGAGACCCGCCCGGGGTGACCGGTTCTGTGTCCTTCTTCATCTGATTTATATAAGCTCGAAGCTCGTGCACCCTTCACTAAATATATATTCCATCTTTGGCTACGCTACTGTTAGTTTTTTTCAGATTTTATATACCTTTTATTATCTTGTACACATCCTCGAACTCAGTTCAGCAAAACCATACATACAGAACAATATGAAACATAACAACACCGAACATTTCGCACATCCAAACAAACATGATAAACATCATGGCGGCACAGGCACTGGTCCCCCGCCCGCGCACCTCGCATTTTACCGCGGCGGCTACTGTTAGTTAGGGGAAACTGGGCCGAATTAGGCAAATCGTGTTAGAGCTGAGATAAGGGTTGTTTCTAGGGTATGTGACAAGTGCGCTGAGTTCGAATGAGTATATGCGGGAACCGAAGAACCAGGTGAAATCGCACGCTGCAAGCACGTGCCGCACACAATCTCATTCCATGTCTAAACACACTGATATGCGTCATGGACGGTAGTGAATCGAAATGCAGACGACTTTTCTGCCATCATATAAACTGTCCAGCATCCGAATAATCCTCCCCTGGTTTACAAAAGACAGGGTAAAAGGGCACAGCTGCGCCGCATGACCGCCCCAATGTTTGACACCCGTCACAACCTCCGTGAGAAGATACGCAATTTTGAGGCAGAGTTTTACCCTTTGTGTTAGAGGTGTGATAAACGTCGATTCTGAGAGAACGATTGCGTAGATTTCGAATATGACCGGTAGCGACAGCGGGTACCGAGTGCTACCAAATGAAATCGCACGTGCAAGCGAGTGCTGTACTTTTTACCATTCCCAACCTTACAGAAGGGATACCTCATAGACGCTAGCAAACCAAAATACAGACGATGTCTGCCAGAAATTCGCATTGCCAATATAATAAACAGTTCTCCCAAGCTATGCCAGTCAGGGAGACGGGGTTAGTGGCGCGTGCATGACCGTGCCAATATTGATCCAGTAACACCTCCAGATGAAAAGAGACGCTAATTTTGAGGAAGAGTTGATTTTGTCTTGTGTTTGAACTGACACAAGCGTCTCTAAGAGAACCGATTGTTTATATTTCAGATATGACCGGTAACGTAACAGGAACCGAGTGGTACCGGGTGAAATAGCACGTGCAAACGCATGCTATACTGTACCCCCATGCAAAGACTATGGAGCAATGATGGCGTCACGAATGCTAGGAAATGAAACAGTCGATTTCTGCCCTAGTCTTTATAGTCCAAATCAGAAAAAGTTTTCCCATCCGAAACTATGAAAGCTATAGTATCTGGTACAGCATCGCGTGCATGGTCATGCCACTGTTGAACCATTCAAACTTCCAGCTGAGAAGAGACTCTTATTTTGAGGCTTAGTGTATGTACCTCACTTTTAACTTTTTAGGTTGGGGCTGAGATAAAAGTCGATCCGAGTAGTGCTGATTTAAAAGAGTTTAAATATGGCCGACAGTGAAGAGGTTACCAAGTGCTAATGCCGGGTGAAATTGCACTTGCAAGAGCGCGTGGTTATCCAACACGTAAGCGGAATCGAATTGAAATATGGATGACTCCATAACGAAATGCCGCCATGGAGACACCTTCTTGTAAGCCATGCAGGTCATTGTAGCATGGATACTTGCGCGTGCATGCTCCCGTCAAAGCAGATGAGCCGAGTCAGCACTCGCTACCTTTATTTGAAAGGGATGCTGATTTGGTGATGTGGATATCGATCGCGTTAGTGCTGACGTAATGACATATTTTTAGAGGACAATTTGCATTTATTAGTAATAACAATTATATCCGTCACTGTCATTAATTGATGACAGCCAGGTGAATCTACCCATGCAAATTGCAACATATCAGACGCTCTATCTCATTTTCTGGGTTGGTGAACGTATATATATTTGTTGTTGCATGCGCTTCACTGAAAAACCATATCGAGTATAGACGTTAGGATTTATAAATATTTGCAAGACATCTGAGGCAGATATGAACCAGCATGACATGCGATATTGCCGCTTTGATGAAGGTACTTATATACACTATACAGTATACATATAACCAGCACGCACTAGCTGGAGGGGCGTCGTCACTGGCTGAAGGGGGCTCCGTCACTAGCTGGAGGGGCGCCGTCACTGGCCGGATGGGCGCCATCACGGGCCAGAGAGGGGCAGTCACTAGTCGGAAGGGTGCCGTCACTCGCCGAAGGGGCGCCGTCACCGGCCGGGGGGTTGTTGCTGTTGTTTCTCCCCAGGTCGGCCTACGGCTGACCGTAGCCCGAAGGCTCTCGGAGCGACAGGTGGACTCGGGCCAAGGCCGCCACGGCCAGTGACGGCTGCAAGAGCGCCGTCACTGGCCGGATGGGCGCCGCCACTGATCGGAGGGGCGCCAGCTTTGCATGGGCGCTTCGGGTACAAAGGACCAAGGGCCCAATATTACCAGTGCCGTGAATTTTGATTTTGCCGTGAAAATTGCCCATTCACGGCAACGCTATTACAATGCCGTAAAGCCTATTCACGGCATCCTAATTCAGGGGGGCGGCCATGCCGTGAAATGGGTTTTCACGGCATTTTGGCCGCTCTTTTTGCCGTTGACCTTGGCATAAATTGCCGTGAATGGACCCAACAGACTGAAATAAATCAGCGATTGCCGCTTTCGCTTTCACCGGCGACGGAATTTCACGGCACACTTTCCTTGCCGTGAATGATCGGTTCGGATTGTAGTTTTAGGTGATTTGGGGATTGTTTTTAAAGTAGGCACTGCTATTTATTTGGTTATGCATCGTATGCGGCGCCACAAGTGCATCGTTCGCGCATAAAAGGTGTGGACCTCACCCAGCACAATTTCGGTAAGCATACTAAATATGTAATTGCGGATAGATTATTTTTCTTCGCAAAATATCACTTTGCATTTGCATAATTAACTGCACCAAAGCACACATGTCTAATGCTACATCATAGTAATCTGACTTGATTGGCTCCTCTGATTCATTTTTTTGTTAGTTAATGCATATTTGTGTGTTTATATATTGATATCACTTCTAACTAATTTTTGCATGTTCAGATTCCATAAATCAACATCAACATTTACAAAAGTTGTATGACCAAAATGCTTGCCTACAACGATGACAGGGAAGCTGTGCTTTTGTCGACTTTGTATAGTGTCAGATTCATCAATGCTTGTTTTAATAGTATTTCTTGTTCTATTTTGCTCGGTGTACGGATTTTCCTTTTATCGCTTACATTTGCAAACCAAAGCATGAATTTGTTCGAGCGTTACTCTGACAGACTTTTCTACAGTTTGTACTATTACTAACATTATGCATAATTTGATTCATTTTAACTTAATGAAGAATGTTAGATTCCAAGGTGGATTAAGGTTAACGGGGGCTGTCTGGGTTCTTCGAGTTTGACTTTTGAGGATATGGTTTGTTTATTGGCAAAGTTTGGGTTGTTAGTAACGTCAGCAAAGTAGTTAGTAATGATTAAATTTGCAAACATATTTGAAGGAGTTGAGGTACCTAATCTTCGACTAAGGTACCTGTCGGTGCGGATAGTATAGGTGGTGTAACAGGGTGGACGGTGAAGC
>VOPJ01012216.1:0-90102 GCA_014673585.1 Semibalanus balanoides
AACTCGATTTTGACATATGACCTGACCGTGGCCTGACATATGACCTAACTTTAATAAAAAAGGTAAGCAGTAGATTCTTCTCATTTAAAGCTTTCGATCGCCGTCTTGCGCGTCTCGCTGCGGTCATTGGTTCGGAAGATACGAGGCGAGGGGAGTAAAATTCTCCGTACGCCGCGTGTTCGGCTAGAGACCCCTTCGCCGCGTGGGTTAACAGACCATACAAATGCCATCTTTTGAGGAAAATAGAAATGAAAAACGTAAAAAGAAGCAAATAGCAAGGGAAATACATAGTTGTCTCGAACTTTTGCCAAATTAGGTTTGACGACTTGACGACTTTTGACTCCAAAAAAAGGAAAAGAAAATTGATCACAAATAAAATTTGGCCAAAGATAATATAACCAATGGAAAATATGTGAAGAACCTCGAAATGCGGCAACTACCATACCAAAAAGTAGAAAATGTTATTAATTTGTTTACTAGCTTTTGGCATATAAAGTATGTGTATATACTGACGTCATTGATTTACCCATACTTTATACGCCATAAGTAACATCAAAAGTGATATCATTTCAAGGGGTAGATCAGCCGCTCGTTTGGGTGGTAACCTGTGGCAGAAAAGGTACCCATTTTTTCTGCGGGTTTGGGCTCGTCATCTTATTGGCATTCAGATAAAAGTACACTTTGGGAAAAACATGTTCTCATTTTGTTTGTTTTTGTAAAAAGAAACGAGAACAAAATCACTTTAAAAACACACATAAAACGCAATTTTCCGTAGCATATACACACGTAAGTAATAATAACGTTTATCTCATACCAACTCGAAGGCGCGTCACCGATAATTCTAGAAGGGGTCCGCTGAAATGACGAAAAATTTATATCCGTTTCATCTGCGTGTATTTGCGCCTTTCCGACATTTTTAATGTGGATTTCCATGTTATAATACGTATTAAGTTAGGTTAGGTATTTCAGGCATTTTAGAGGGCCGATGTCCGCGTCATATCGTTTGCGTCGCCTTTTTCGGAACTCGGCAGGCTAGCTAGCTTAACATGTAGCCAGCTTGAAAATGAATCTTCGCCTTACAGGCCCCCTGATGTTGTTCTAAAATCACTTTTTACTCATGCGGTGCATCCTGCTGAAATTTCAGTGGCTGAGTTGGCAACCATTATACGTATGCTGGCAAAATTTCACTGAATTTGTTTCAGTCATTTGAGAGATAATGACGTTTTTGTGACGATTATTGACGATCGATTATAGTTGATGGAAAAGCGGTTAATATTTTTAAAATCGTCGAAAATTGAGTTTTGCAGCGAATTGTTGACAGAAAACGACAAATGTCAAAAACGACATTTTAATTAAGAAAGGTCAACTCTGATTTCCGACATTCTGGGTTTTCTACCCCTTAAAACTTAAAAAATGTGAATAATCACTACAAAAACAAATTTGTCAAAAAACTTAAAAGTCAAAATATATGCGAGAGAACTAAATATGGGCAACACCTAAACCAAAATTCAAAGCAACAACTTGCAATGACTATTTTTGATCGAGTGATGGCTCCCTAAGTGTAAGAAACTCATGGTGTTATTTTTTATCACTTTTTGGACTTATTTTGACCAGATACGAACAAATAAATACATTTTCTGTATTTCTGAGACAAAACTGGTCTCGGACCATGCTTTTTAATTTGCATTTATCAATGTCAAAATTTGAGTTTTTCTGAAGAAGAAAACCCGCTGTTCTTGACGTGATCGAGTAGAGGTCATTTACCCAATGACCTGAAACCTAAAAATTCATACCGTTCAGATTTCTCACATGACAAGCAACATGCTGGTTCTTACCGCATTGCTCTATGATTCATGGTTTGGAAGTTAACAGGGGATCCTGTTAGCACCCCCCCCCCCGTACGTACGAAAGTGGGAAACGGTAAGGGCGAGGGTTAATATTTTATTGAGCGGCCCTGGGGCCAGGAGTTACCGTCAAGGAGAGAACTTGACGAAATTCATTTTTACATTTGCATAATTTTAAGCGATTGCGAAACTTGTGTGATGCCGCGAAGCGGCGCGAATTTTGTAGTTTTGTATTGTGAAATAGCTTGATTTGAACTGCTTAAAAGCCATTTTAACGATAAATTTATATTTTTCCTCAAGTACCAGACTCACCATGTTAATACCAAATAGTACCAAATCAGCTCCGTATTGAATAATGTGGGTATTCACTGATTTTCTTTGGGGGGGAGGGGGGGGGCAAAAGATGTTGACCCAACCCTTTTTTGCTTTGGGGGGAATAGCCGGATTGGCCCCCCAGTATCATTTTGTATTTTTTTATGGAAATTGACCATATAAGGTTCTCCCACATATTTTCCTATTAAATATCCTTGAAACTTTTATTTTGTGATCAATTTCACAAAAAATCGTGTAACGTTTAATTTTGGGGTCATAAACCCACATTTTCACAAATCTGAGACAACCCTTTCATATTCCTTGTTATTTGCTATATTTTGACACTTTTGTATTTCATTTTCCTCAAAATATGGCATTTGTACGGTTTGTTAACATTTAACTGATTTCGTTGTACACTCGTGAGTTAGCAGTCAATACATTTGCTATAACGCACAATTTCTGGGACGAAATTGCTTCATTGTCTTACAAAAGACGTCTAATCGATGTAGTGAAAGGTACCCGAAGTTTCACGTTGATAACGCGAAGTACCTATTGGTTGTTGAGTTATTACGAAAATTCATCAGGGGGCAACCCCCACCCCAGCCAATGGCGGGCTAATGAAGGGACCCTGTAATATTTGAAGCCATTGCGCTACAACTATATAATAATATTTTCCCAATAATATTGATGGTGATGTTTTCGTTAGTGACATCACAACTTGCGGGGGCGTCCCAATACAAATTCCAAACTTCGAGAACAAAAATCATTGTCACTCTAGGGCGGCACCTGACTGAAGGGGCGGCACCTGGCTGAAGGGGCGGCACCTGGCTGAAGGGGTGGCACCTTTCTGAAGGGCGGCATCTTTCTGAAAGGCGGACCTTTCTGAAGAAGGTGCACCTTTCTGAAGGTGCGGGGCACCTTTCTGAAGGGGCGGCACCTTTCGAAGGCGGCACCCCTTTGAGGGGGCGAGCACCTGGCTGAATGGGTGGCCCCCCTGTTGAGGGGCGGGATATTTTTAAGGGACACCTGCTGAAGGCGGACCTCTTTTCGAAAGTGGACGACACCGGCTGAGCAGGCAGATCTTCTGGGGGCGGCACCGGTTGGGGGCGGCATATTTTTTAGGGACAAACACCTGGGTGAAGGGCGGCATCTTTCTGAGGGGGCGGCACTGGTCTGAAGCAGGGCGACACCTGGGCTTAAGACGGCATCTTTTTAGGGACGGCACCTGGCTGAAGGGGTGGCACCTTTCTGAAGGGCGGCATCTTTCTGAAGGGGCGGCACCTCTT
Source organism: Semibalanus balanoides (assembly GCA_014673585.1). NCBI lineage: Eukaryota > Metazoa > Arthropoda > Thecostraca > Balanomorpha > Balanidae > Semibalanus > Semibalanus balanoides. Next base: position 3,443 of record VOPJ01012216.1, read on the forward strand.
TGAAGGGCGAGACCTTTCTGGAGCGGCGGCACTTTTCTGAAGGGGCGACACCTTTCTGAATGGGTGACACCTCTTTCTGAAGGGGCGGCACCTTTCTGAAGGGGCGGCGCCTTTCTGAAGGGCGGTACCTTTCTGAAAGGGCGGCAATTTTCTGAAGGGGCGGCACCTTTCTGAGGGGCGGCACCTTTCTGAAAGGGCGGCACCTTTCTGAAGAGGTGGCACCTTTCTGAAGGGGCGGCACCTTTCTGAAGGGGCGGCACCCTTTCGAAGGGGCGGCACCCTTTTGAGGGGGCGGCACCTGGCTGAATGGGTGGCCCCCTGTTGAGGGGCGGGATATTTTTAAGGGGTTACACCTGGCTGAAGGGCGGCACCTCTTTTCAGAAGTGGCGACACCGGCTGAAGAGGCAGCATCTTCTGAGGGGCGGCACCCGGTTGGGGGCGGCATATTTTTAGGACAACACCTGGTGAAGCGCAGGCATCTTTCTGAGGGGGCGGCACGCATGGCTGAAGAGGCGACACCTCGCTTAAAGAGGCGGCATTCTTCTTTAGGCGACGGCACCTGACTTGGATGGCGGTCCGGTCAGTGGCGTACCTGATTATGGGACGGCACCTGTCGAGGCGGCACCTAGGCGGGGGCGGCACATTGGGACGTCCAAAAAAAAGAACTCTCGGACTAGTCGGAATTGGTCTGTTAGGTGTCGAGCGCCCCTTAGCCTTTTAAGCTGTCAAGACTTCAGACTTTTCAGACTTTCCTGACCACCAATGGTCTTCAGTGCCTCCTTTGTCTTTTTTCGGCCCGCCCGTGTGTGGAGCGGTGCCTGGACTGTCCTCAGGAGGAAACTGCGGCTGGTTTCCTCGCCTCTTGCCTCCCTTGACGGAGGAATCGCTTTACGAGGGCGATGACATGCTCGGACCACGTCGTTGATCCACACGGAGGGTGCGTAACCCGCTTCTGGCGCTCCAGCTAATAAGCGGGTTGGATGCCCCAGGTCGCCACATCTTCGTCGAGGACAGGTCTGGCACTTCCAGCAGCATTTGATGAGCCGTTCGCAGGCACGGACCGTTGCCCGGGTGGAAAGTGGGGTTCCTGCAGGATTGAGATTCTTCACTGAAGTCGTCGCTGAGCTGTTTTTTTTAAAGTTCCGGTCGTGTCTTCATGGCCTGCGACAAAATTGCGGGATCTTCTCCTTCTCGTCCACTCTCTCGTTGAAGAGCGCGAGCCCGATCAGGACATCCAACAGATACCACAGGTGTCGGCGCATGGCACGGTTGGAAACAGCGGCCACGTTCCGATCCCCATAGTCCGTGATGTCTTGGATGAAGTCCTTGTCGTTCTTCGGGGCATGGGCGGCGATGGTCGCTTCGTTCTAGGTACTTTATGTACACCACCACCCCCCCACCCCCCCCCCCCCCCCCCCCCCCCCCCCCCCCCCCCCCCCCCCCCCCCCCCCCCCCCCCGCCCCCCCCCCCCCCTTCGCCACGAACAACGACATTTGCATCATTCCCTCCTCCTCCCGACGGGTCAGTTTGAGCTGATCGGTAAAAAGCATGATCTGTATGGCGTAAATCCCCTTCGCCATCCAGCGGGCCATATGGTGAGCACCAGGATCTCTTGAAGGACTTCGGCATGTCACGCCAGGAAAGCGAGACAGATCATCTCTTTCAAGCTCAGCTCCTGGTAGTCTTTCGCGCGGATGAGATCCACCCTCAAGAGGCTGGCCGCAGGATGTTGATCATGGACTGCCGTCGGGGTGTCCTGCTCGGCTTACAAGGAGCGAGTGTCCAAGGCTTGTGCTGAATGCTCCCTCTCAGTCCGATTGCAATGGCCATGCTGTCTGCAGCCTCTTGACAGAGGGCCTGATGTCCGGCCAGAAAAAAAAAGGGGACCAATGACATCTCGCTGCTGCCTCCCTCAACCGTTGCCAGGGCCGACCCATGACCTCAAATTTGCGTCGCCCGATCTGGTCCGGCGCCGGCGTCCGCCGGGTTTGGTTTTTTTTTACCCGCGTGTCTCTGCGCAAATCGCTGGGGATCAAACTGGCGATCGCTGGTTGTTGCCGAAGCAAAATCGCCCATGTAAACTAAGCGTAAAGCTTAGTTTTCACGTGAATTTTGTGTGCTACCAGTAAATATAGCCGAAATTAAGTAAAATTTTACAGAATTTACTTTCACACGTGAGGGAACCAGGGCGCCATGTGCTACAGTGTGTATCACCATCTTTAGTTTTATGGGACACCCTAATGTAGGAGGCCCTGTGTTCATGGGGGGCATGATGTATAGTGCCAAGGAGCCCATATATCACCGACTGCGGGTAATTGGCAATACAAATGGTCTTTCGTCACTCGCCTGGTTCTGGCTCTAGTTAGTGTGGTTCGGCAAATCCAGCATAATAAGGTGAATATATTATATACCTCTACCTCCCCTACTCCAAGAATAAGTTATTTGGTCCCATACATTATCATTTCTTGAGAAAGCCAATGAATTGTGGCAAGTGTCCCCACAATTTTAATTACTATTTTTTACTATGTATTGCTTATATCGAGTCCTCCCCCAGTTTTAAAACCTTGGCTTAGCCAATGCCTATGGGCTGAACAGTATGTATCACATGTAGTGGGAGTGGTCTCAAATAAGAACCAGCCGTGCCCCCGGGTCACTGACAGCGGTCAGACGGTCGGAGCCGCATGCTGACATGCGCGGCGTCTTCAATAAATTAGTTATTTTCCTAATAATACTTCAGATTATATTCTGGAATTGATCTTGCAATGCGGTGACACAATTAAGAAAATACAAACAGTCCTTTAATAAAAAAGTGAATTACACAGTGGCGCCGAAATCAATGCAGAGTAAACAAAATGAGTGAAACTAAGCAAATTCCCGTCTTTTTTGGGGGGGCATCAGCCAATCCTAGGAGGCCTACTTTATTGTCCCCTGTCGCAAAATTCTGGCTGCGCCCCTGTTCTCAATAATGAGAAGTTCCTCAGAGATGGTTGGGTGAGAATGCCCAAATGTTCATATGATTAGTTTAAACATTAATAAATAACGAGTGAAGGAAGGCCTTATATTAATCAATAATTCATGTTTTTAAACTTATTATTAAACTAAAAAACGAATAAATACCCGACGTTTCGCATTTATTGCTTAATCACTGGGCAAATACAAGATATACACGATTTAGCAAATTACTATATAGATTAATATAAGGCCTTCCTTTCACTCGATTAACATTTGTCACATAAATATTCTTAATAATATAAGTAGTTTAGGTCGTCTACCATTCGAAATCAACAGGCTGTCACGGGAATTGCACCCGATCCTCCCACATGCTCAGTGAGTATATTACCTCTGAGCTAACTGACAACTGAGGAAGCAACAACCGTATTGCCAGACGATTGTAGAACAGACTTATCCATCCGCACTTGAGAAGTGTGTGGTTAATAAATATAATAAATAAAGCAAAAGGCCCTTAATGTCAGCGTGAATAAAACGTATCACACAGACGTCTCCAGTCAAAACTAATGCCAGATCCAGAATCGTCGCAATTTTTCGGATGTCAGTCATTCATTTGTGGCTTGCAAATGTCGATATCCTTATAGACAGACACATCCGATAATGTTTGCAGTTTCTTAGTGGCTTCAAATGTGGCGACGGCGGTAGGTCATGTCAATGTGTGGAGTATCGATGTAGTTGAGAGTCGATGTAGAAGCCCGAGTGCACGTGTCGGTGACGCGGTGTCGGAATCGCCACGTGGTGTCGTCAGTGGAGGATGAGACGAGTCGGCCGGCCCAAAGTCGTGTGACGCGCGGTGTCCGATGCGCAAGTGTTGATTGGTCCGCCGGTGTTAGTTTGGTCCGCCGGTGTTAGTGGGCGGGGCGGTAGCCGTCAGAAGGCGAGATCGGCCCGCGAGAGGCTGGGTTCGGGACACTCGATAGGGAACATCACGGAGAAGAGGTGAGTGCTTGTTAGGGAGCAGGGGGTCCCCTCAGGGCCCCTGCTCTTGTCCCAAATGTTCAGGCTGGGGGACTCTGTTTAGGCAATGTGGGAGATGATCGTTTTGGTTGGTGCCATGTTGTGTCTCAGGTCTGGGGTTCGAGAGTATGGTTTGGCCAAGGTTGGTTAATACTATAAGGTTTGTGACTAGCTCGATTGGTAACAGATTTCAGGCATGTTGTTTTAATACATTTGTCACGTGGCTCACGACAAACTCTTTAACCCGCGCACTGCTGGGGTGTTGATTTTCCGCCCCCCCTCCCCTCAGGTGTTTCAGGAGTAGCAGAAAAAAACGGCGGCGCGCAGCGGCCGCCAAATTTCGTACACCTGTTTGGGGCATTCAATAACCCACACTTTGGTAAAAGTTTGACTATGAGCGTTCATTCTCAGGTCAGGTCACAAGTTCAGTCAAGTGACCTTACCTTCAAAAATGTTCGTGTTTGTGCCAAAAGCCACAGTCCTTTTTCAGAAAGGTTTGAAACTTGCCAGGATTTTCATACGGATACCAGTACCTACAATTCTCTATATCTCGGCAACTTTTGTATCGGTGACTAAAGGTCAGGTAAATTTACTGACCTCCCCATTATAAGTGAATGGGAGAATAAACAAATACTTCCTATGCAGAAAATATGCATTGGATCAGGCTAATTCTTTCAGAATCATGTTATTTTAGCTCATTCTAGATGAGCAAGGTGCAATTGTTGTTCAGTGATTTCTACAAGGTCTTCTGAGGTCATCTGAGGTCACAGCAATGATTTGCTAATAACTCTTGATATAAAAGAGATAGAGACGTCAGACGATCAGTTGACACCACTGTGTTCGTCTCGCCTGGCCACGTTGCCCCATATGCAACATGATCTACATGGGTCACCAAATGACCTTGACCTGAGGTCAAAATTTGAAATTGACCTTACCACCAGTTAACCGTTTACATATTTCAAAGCGCCTTGATGAGAGAAACACGATGGCGTCAAAATTATTTCCCTATATTTGTTAGGTTAAATGCTATTCATGAAAAACTGCTTTGCTAAAAATAGCCTTTTTGACCTTTCATGACCTATGGAGCCTAAACTATTGATTTAAGATCAATTTTGAGGACATTCGTGCGATTTCAAATTTCAATAGCCATCTATTGCTTATTAAATCGTTTGCTCCTAGCTATCATAATTTCCGAGATATTCGGGGGTTTCTGGAAAAGAGTCCTAAAACCGGAAAATCTGACCTTTGGTGACCACTGGTGACCTTCAATTTGGGACCTGAATCCAAGAAAGGACTACACACTATCGCGATAGAGCTTTTCCTAGAAGCTAATCTAATGCAGTTTTCGCTTGTCGCTTACGTGCGTAGTTTTCACGATCTCAACCGGGGCGAAATCCCCCCCCTGCAGTTCAGTGTCGGCGCGAACCCCTGGCAGATGCGCGGCGTGATTAAGAGGTCGTGGAGTTGAGTTCGGGACAGGAAACGATGGAACTGAGCACGTGGGATACGGCTAGTTGTGCATGAAGGCGTTATTTGCAATGAGGCCATTTGACGTGACCCCAAGGTCACGTCAGGTCTTCCCGGGTACGCTAACAATATAGCTGTGGGGCGGGAGCATATCTACCACTGAACACCACGTTTATTGATGCAATAAAGCTAGTTAGCCGTACACATGATTTTGAGGAGCTGTGACCTAGTGAGTAGTGGCAGTAGGTCATTAGCAGTTAAGCTTACTCGTACCGGGCATGGCTAAAGCTAAGCTATCGACCGTAACGAAAAGGGGACTTAACGGGCTGACCCCTCCGTTCATTGCCGTACACAAATTCTGAGCCCGGCATGCTATTTCTGGATGTCGTCTTTCGCAAAAAAGTATCCGATCTGTCTTATAACGTCATGGTCAAGTGATCACTCCCCACCAATGAAAAGGCTGCATCTGGAACATTCTAGACCGGCGCTATTTGTTTAGTGTCTAGTAGGGCGGGACGACAAAAAGAAAACACATCTACCGGGTATGAGCACTTGCTCTGTAGTCTGTGCATCACCAAATTCACAATTACATTTGTTTTGTTTGATGTTTTCAGCTTGCACACTTGCATGATTTGAAAGCAAAAACAAGCGCCCGGCGTTGCAGTTTCCTTTGACCGCGCGGCGTTAGCCGCCGCAGCTAACACCAGGTAGCGGCTGCCCATGAGATCGAAAGACTGCACACACGGGAAAAGGGCGTATCTGGTGGAAACGCATCCCATATATCACGTTTAATTGGACTTTCGCTGTGGCTTGTGAGACGGATCGGACGGCACGACTCCTCACACGCTGCAAACATGTGTTTTGCCTGGGACAAGGATGTTCTTATGGTGATAAGAAATAACACCAAGTTGCAGTATTTCAGCGTTTGATTAAACCATTTGATACTTATATGGGGCAGTTCCTTGGGTTTGTGCACCTTTAATTTTGTCCTGCATTGGCAATTATTAAACCCAGTAAGACGCCGAAACGCGTAAGGATCGAGCGACGTCCCGAATAAACTCCGCGTCAATTCTACTCACCCGCCCAACGGAGGTTCGTTTTGCAAAGCACTGCTATTTACATTGTTTTCGTTATGTGGTGTATTTGCCGTCGCAAATAGATCCGAACTTAAATCGATTCGCTTCCGAACTAAAAAGGCGGATTTTGCATCGTTATTTTTCCATTTGCAATTATAAGCTTCATGTATTGTTAGGCAAAAGAATCATTTTGGCGTTGGCGTATTAGATGGAATTTGATTGTGCTTTTACAGCTTGCATCATTTTTTATCGCTTTAGCACCCTTTGGGTTGGAAGCTACCGGCGGGACTATGTCTGTAATGAAGGAAAAATATATTAAAAAATCGTGGCATTACCAAAATATTACAGGCCAGATTTTAACAGCGAAATACTGCATTAAAACCTAAATTTGCACGGATGACATGCATTTTAGAAGAACGGTACATTGCGTCTACAGATTGGTGATTTGCTTTCATCGCCTTTTATGTTCCATAGGCTTGCTTGAGCACTGATGTTAAATTGTGAAGGGACGTCATAAAAACATGAATTTGCGCTTTTATACCAGTAAACTTTGCACGGACCACGCGCCACTTGATCCGACACATAGTGCATACGCCGGGCGGATTAGTTTCTCTACGCATCTGTCGTTTGACCCTGGTCTTTGCGAACTTTGGTGCGAGATATAGGTCCAGCGTATTGAAACGAGTTGTTAGGTATTTTTCGTGGGACGAACAGGGTTGCACGTTTGCGTAACGTGCAGTGCTGACCCATAGTTGACCTGTGAAAACATTGGCCAGTGGTGTGGTCTCCAGCCTCACACCAAATTTTTAGCTTATATAGTTCAGCCGTTTCTTATTTATTTTTATAATATTATAATTAATTTTTATAGGCCGGGCGTAACCCTGCCGGTTCGACCCTTATATTTGCTGATAAAAATCCGGGTATAAATGAGGGACTCTGCTCGCGCTTCGCGCTCGCTCGTAATAAATATATGACTTCTGAAACCATTCCCCGGCTACTGTAGTGTACAGTTACACCCCACCCGAAATTGGTGATCTAATACCATCACCTCTAATACCTAATCCCACCCGAAATTGGTGATCTAATACCATCACCTGCACAATAAAATAAATCAAATTGGGCGTTGCGCAAACGTCCCCCTAGGAACGATTAAGCTAAAATTTGNAGCCGTCACTGGTTGAAGAAGCGCCGTGAGCCGTCACTGGTCGGAGGGGAGCTGTGAGCTGTCACTGGTCAAAGGGCGCCGTGAGCCGTCACTGGTCAGAGGGGCACCGTAAGTCGTCACTGGTCAGAGGGGCGCCGTAAGCCGTCATTGGTCAGAGGGCGCCGTGAGCGTCACTGTCCCAGAGGAGCCGCCGGTGAGCAGTCACGGGTCATTAGGGCCGCGTGAGCGTCACTGGTCGGGGGCGCCGTACGCCGTCACTGTCAGATGGGCGCAGTAAGCCGTCACTGGGCAGAGCGGCGCTGTGAGTCGTCACTGGTCAAAGGGGCGCCGTGAGCCGTCACTGGTCAGAGGGGCGCAGTAAGCCGTCACTGGTCAGAGGGGCGTCGTGAGCCGTCACTGGTCGGAGGGCCCGTAACCAGACTCGGTCAGAGAGGGCGCCGAGTAAGCCGTCACATGGTCAGAGGGGCGTCATCGTGAGCCGTCACGCTGTCGAGGGGCGCCGTGAGCCGTCATGGTCAAGGGCGCCTCGTAGCCATCACTGTCGGAGGCGCCGTTGACCGTCACTGGTCAGAGGCGCCGTGAGCCATCACTGTCAGAGGGGCACGTAGCGTCACTAGGTCGGAGGGGCGCCGTGAGCCGGTCACTGGTCGGAGGGGCGCCAGCGTTGCATGTGCACCTCGGGTCCAAAGAATCAGTGCATGCCCTAAATGACCGTATACTCTGTATGCCACTGGCGCCTGTCCTGTTGGCGGTGCTAATAAAAAACGGGGGGGCCGCCGGGGGCGCAAAAACGGGACAGACATTCCGTAGTGTCCGTATAGGCGGTTGCGCCGCGCCCTGTTATCTTGACAAGGGGGCCCTGCAGTCAGGGTAGGGGTCCCCAAGTGGTCTGAGGGGCGCCCTGCAACCCTGACAAGGGCACTGAGTGGATCTGAGGGTACCTGTAGTCAAGCATAGGACGCTGAGTGCTCACGTGCTGTCCATCACCGGGCGCCTGGCGGCGCCCGGCGACGGACAGCCCGTGGGGCGCCCTTCTGGCGTCCTGGCGGGGGGGGGGGCCGCGGCCCCTGCGGCCCCCCGCTGGATCCGCCCCTGTGATAAAGTTGACAGTTGTGTTTAAAGAGAATGTTTCACCTTTCTGAAAGTTGTCAAATATACGCCGGCTCAGTCAAAAAGATATAGTATGTGCCGCTGAAATCGATGGTGATATTTTTGTCTCGAAAAGTCACTTAACTTTATATTTATTTATTTTCAATTTGGGACAATGACGTCAGTATTGACGTTATCTTTTTAGGCAGTTCCGGCGACTTGAAACAAACAAATATTTTGTTATCTTACTCGCAGCAGGTAATCCAATCAAGGTTCGAAAAATACCAGTCGTTTTTCTCCCAGGACCAACAATATTGAAGTGGTTGTCAGCCAATCAGCGACGGCACTCCGCACTCGCATAGGCCCCCTTTTGCGAATTCAAAATTCAATTGCTTAAGAACGGTTGAGTTTTGAGAAAAATGGCTTTAGCAATTTATACTTGTCAAATACGGCCAAAGCAGATTGCTATCTCAGTTCAAAACCAATACAAAGATGCAACAGTCCCTTTAAGAGCTTAAAAGTTAACACTTCTGCTGAGAACTACCGATATCTTTTGACACATGCCTCGAAAATACCACATAACAAATGATAACGCATCACTGGTTAGGTTTTGAGGTCAATAGGCATAGCAGAAACGTTGGGAGCTGTTATCTATGTGGTTAGTTCATAAGTTTGCTGTTATTCGATTTCGATGTTGAAGTTCTGATATGATTTGATCTGCGTACATACATATTCATGCTGAGGAAAAAGAAGATATGTCATGCAAGTGTCTCTGTTATTAGGTACCTATATCCAGATCGGCCTCTTCCAACAGCAACAACCAAAAATGAATAGGTATGTGTTATCATTATCATGCAGTTGAAAAACCATGTTCCATAGCGATACGCATTCATCTGTAACTGCCTATGATCAAAGCTCGTCATGGTCCTTTAGATGTGACCATGGGCAGTTCAATGACCTCATAGTAAGTGATCCTCATTGGGTCATTGGGTGCACTTAGTTTTCTATGGACGAGGCTTGAATGAAGGTTGGAAAAAATGAACTCAATTGTTGAGATGCATGATAAATCTGTTCATTGGGCTCTTCCAGTGATGGAAGTTCGTCAAAGACTCGACGCTACGCGTCTCGTCCATCACATTTAATCACTGAACTCGATATTTAATCACATTTAATCACTGAAATATACATTCATTGCCGAAATTTATTTATTTTATTTATTTATTTGCCATGATCGCCGACGAAACAAGCCATTTACAAGCGAAGTCACTCAGATAAAACCACACGCAACGCACTGACATGCGTAAACATCACACTCCTATATGATATCGAAAGGCGATTGTAAATTGTAGCGTTTGTAAAAACAGAAACAAAGGAGCCTATCCAAGGTCATCTTTAAGTCCGCACACACAGTAAAGCAGATTACGGAATTAGCATTCCGGCAGGGATTTCCTCGACAAAAAACCCTCTCTGGTGTCATATCCTTTTAAGTTCTGTAGGTACTTGCCATCACAAGTATTGTCCAAGTCCGGGCCCGCGGGCGCTTAAGTCCGCAATCCGGCACCGTTCCGAAACATGTTCCGGCACCGGGTCCGGGCACGACTCCGGGATGTCCGAGTGTCCATCCGTCCATCCCTGTCATCAGCCGCAGGTCGCAGCTCGCAACCCCGACACGCAAGGGAGCGCGACTCCGCCTCTGAAGTTCAGTTCCTGCTGTTCCTCGACTGCCAGCGTGTAGCAAGAAGAGCGTTGTACTCGGTCTCGGAGGACAGCTCGGGTCCGGTCTCCAAACACACCGTAGTTACCGCTGGTGGCCGCTGCTGGCGGGGGCGCCACCTCTGCCGCCGCCGGCGACACCGTGTGACCTTTCCGCGCCCAGGGGGGGGGGGGGGGGGGGGGGGGGGGGTGAGGGGGGAGGAGGATCCGCTTCGGATAATCCGGGGGTGCCGTCGGGGTGGTGCCGTGCGCACGCCCGACCGCCGCCTTAGCGGTAATCGGAGGCTCGTCTGAGACGCGCCTGAGAAGCCGGCCACATATGCCGAGATGAATATAACGTGCGGTGCAGTGGTGGCATTCTCAGCAGAATTCCCTAAACATGGCGGAACCGACACCAATTTCAGTCTACCTATGCTGATCTTTTACCAAGCCGATTTCATTCCACTCTAGAAGGTATTAGGCCGGTGTTGACGAATATTTTATATTCGTGAAGAGCAGGGGTGTAGACAGGATTTTGTCCGGGGGGAAGGGGCGTCTCGAAAGGGCCCCTTCCCGAGCGTTGAAAGTCTCCTACAAAAAAGGTTGAAAAGGCACGTTACGTGGATGGATGAGGCTGTATGACGGGTATGGGATTGGCCATACCAATTTTAAGGAGCTGGAGTTAGTAACTGCTATATCAACTTTGGAACCAGCGATATCAACTTTGAATAAGCTACACCAACTTCGAATGCTTTTAAGGCTCAGGACTTGCATTTTAAAAATGAATTACGCCGCGAAGTGGCGCGACAATTTTTTATTTCATGCTCTGGATATGCATTCTTATCAATGCGTCGCATTGCGTATGGAGCGGATCTCTAAACATGCATTGTGCGTTTTAAAAGTATGGTTAAAAAGTGTTAAAGCCAGATGTGGATCCAGGGGGAATCCAGTAAATTAGCAATGCCCCCCAAAAAATGTCTGAAATAAGAACACAATTTACAGATTTCCAGATATAAATGAAAATCTAAGCAAATTTTACGAAAGTTTGTTTTAAATTCGTGTAGCCGTGTATCGTCCGCCCGGTAGCTCAGTCGGGAGGGCGCTGGACTACAGATCTGACCCACCCTGGCAAGATGGGTTCGCTTCGGCGCTCGCTGTTTGCTCCTGGCGGGGATGGCCTGGTGGTAGCGCGGCGGCGGCGTCAAAGGTCATATGAAGCTAGCGAGCCGGGCGGACCGTCCTCAGTCGTTAGGGGACGTTAAACTTTCGTCTCTAAATTCTGCCGGTGACTGGAATTGCGTGATCGGATGGTGGGGTCAGGGCCTGCGCAACAAGCTTAGCTTAGCGTGGGTCCTGGTCTCGGGAATCCATCCCATCAAAACATTCGGACTACATTTATAAAAAACTACCATTGCATCAGCAAGCAGAATCAGAGGAGATTTGAGAATTGTGTGAGACTTTTTGGACTATGCTACCACCCTCCCCCTCCAAAAAAAAATGGTGGACCCTCCCAAACTACCGTTCTAGATCCGTCCCTGGCTTTAGTGAACTATTTTGCCCAATTGTATAGGAAAGTAGCGGCATAACACATAAATTCACCGATAAACGTCACGATATAATTTGTTTTAACCCGCATATAATTTAACATGTAGCTGAACTGCGCCGGTGGTGCGATTTTGTTTAGTTTTGTTCCCTGGACAACTGCATTCTTAACTGTTCAAACGCCTAGAACCCCTTCAGATTGTCGAAGGGCCCCTCCGAACTTGTCAACGCCCTTCCAACCTGTTCAGGGACTCATCTGGGATTCACGAAAAGACATGATGGGGAGTGGGTGATATGTATTAAAGATAAATAATCACCTTTTACCACTAAAACTGAGTTATCACTTAAAATCGACAGACGAGACCAAAATATATTGCGAATTGCTCACATTTTGCATTTAAACTTTCCTTTCAATGAATAGTGCCATCCAAAGTTGGTAAGCGTTCCAAGCTTAAAATGACTGGCAAGGTGCTTGCATATATTTTTGGTCCTCATCAGACTGCGGACTGTTCCCGTATTCTTATTTTTATTAATGAAATATAAAATATATTTTGTCTTCTGCTTGTTGTGATTATATGCCCATAGATCTTCTTTATATAACAGCTATTCAATGAACACGTAACCAAATTAGCAGTTACTTATATGTGCTCTAATAACGTATGACGGCGGCTTTTAGTGGCTGTGACCCCTCAATTTTTGAAAATTGCTTTATTTATTTTCTAGATTAGGAGTATTTATAATTTCGTTACTGGTTGTATAGGTTGTATATAAAGCTATGCTTTATATTATCAGGAAAAAGAGACATTTATTTTTAAAAAAGCAACTGGAACTTACATCAAAAGCTCATTGTGCGTTTTCACAGCATCCTATTAATTTAGTGTCGGCGATTTGTTTCAGGGACATTGTCCAGCGTTGAACAAATTTGAACCACCTGCGCCAGATATGGCGCGCTTTGAATAGTGATGGGAAAGCACTGCTCATGAGTTTTGAAACCGTGTTTTTAATGGATCGGGTGCACCCATGGGTGCCCACTCAATTCTTCCGATTGTCTGGGCTGGGTATGCATTTTTCGGTTTTTCATGGGCACTGGGTGAGCATGGGTATGACAATTTTTGAGTCATGTCGCTAGCCGTTATTGTTTTACTTGACAACTAGATGTTTAACTAGGTAAATATGTTAATAAATTATATAGGACACTTAAACAATACATTTTGGCAATTATATGAGAACAATAAATTATGGTAAGTACTTAGCGGTGGTGAAAAATTAAAAAATCCCAAATCACTTCCGATCCAAAGTCTGATCCAGAATGACAATAATGACTGAAAAGTGTTCTATAAATCAAAAGCCACAGCAATACACAGGTGCGTGATATCGTTTCTCGTTAATAGCATGCACATGTTAGGATGATGGTTGCAAATTTTGTAAAAATAATTATCTGCTTAATATGGATGGGCGAGACCGGGTATAGGCCTCAATATTATGAACTTGAATGGTTCTGGTCTGGGTCTGGGCTTGGTGTTTATGGGCTTCAGCTGGGCTGGGCTTGGGGACGGGGTTTAGGCATCCATGAAAAATTATGTTTCAAAAGAAGTATGCTTACTTGCTTTTAATTTGTAAAAACTTACTACATTGAATAAATGAATAATTGTATTTAATTCTTAAATTTAAATTTAATCATTGTTTTAACATAAGGGAAGCCTAAGAAATTGTTAACAAAAATAAATGGTGACTTTTTCCCTTAAAACACAAAGAGGACTTGCTTCATAAGAAAAATAGTAAATTCGGAGATTTCGAGTGTTACCGAACACCTCTTAATTTCTAACGATTACAATATTCCTGAAAGCTCCACCTTTAATATTTGTCTTTTGGAGGTTATCCATGTATTTAATCTTCATCGGGGTTCTTTACGTATTTTGGATCGTTTCGGCCTGATCGGGTGCCCCTTTGACCTTCCAAGAAGCCCCTCTTGTGTGTCAAGGGGCCCATTCGACCTGTTCAGAGATCCCTCCGACCTTGCTAGTTGCTAGGGACTGCACTGGCTGCTTTGTCGCCCTGCCGACGTGCTCAGGGGTCGCTCCGACCTGCCCCGGGGGCCCCTCTATGCTGGCTAGGGGCCCATTCGACGTGCTCAGGGTGCTCTGACCCACTCAGGGGCCCTTTCGGTTTGGCCAGGGGACTCTTAGACATTTACAGTCTCTCTTGAAAGTATCTGTGCATGGGATGCGGCGATCCAGCGAACTACTCAAACCAGTTTGAGGGCCCCTGTGTATTCGCGGCCAAACAGCTCTCCGAACCGGTCAAAGGTCATGTCACCTCCCCTCTCTTCCGCGACACAAACCCAGCGCCGCCTTGGCACTCGCCGTAGTAAAAGCTCTGTCGTGGTTTTCGGGCCACAGCGCGAGATGGTGAAAAGAGCCGCAACTTTTAAGCGCACGAGAGCGAGGACGAGAGAGAGAAAGAGAAAGAGAAAGGAAAGAGAAAGAGAAAGAGAAAGAGAAAGAGAAAGAGAAAGAGAAAGAGAAAGAGAAAGAGAAAGAGAAAGAGAAAGAGAGATAAAGAGAAAGAGAAAGAGAAAGAGAAAGAGAAAGAGAAAGGAAAGAGAAAGAGAGCAAGAGAGAAAGAGAGAAAAGAGATGAGAGAGAGAGAGAGTGAGTGAAGTTGAGTGAGTGAGTGAGTGGAGTGAGTGAGTGAGTGGAGGAGTGAGTGAGTGAGTGAGTGAGTGAGTGAGTGAGTGAGTGAGTGAGTGAGTGAGTGAGTGAGGAGTGAGTGGTGAGTGAGTGAGTGAGTGAGTGAGTAGTGAGTGAGTGAGTGAGTGAAAGTGAGTGAGTGATGGTAGTGGAGTGATGAGTGAGTGAGTGAAGCGGAGTGAGCGAGTGAGCGAGTGGAGAAGTGAATAGAGTTTGAGAAGACTGAGAGACTGAAGAGACTGGGGAGACTGAGAGACTGAGAGACTGACGAGAACTGGAGAGATGAGAGACTGAGAGACTGAGAGACTGAGAGACTGAGAGACCTGAGAAGACTGAGAGACCTGAGGACTGAGAGACCTGAGAGCGAGAGTGAGCGAGAGTGAGAGCGAGAGTGAGCGAGTGAGAGCGAGAGTGAGCGAGTTAGAGCGAGATAAAGTGTGCGAGAGTGAGTGAGTGAGAGCGAGAATGAACGAGTGAGAGCGATATCGAGTCATTGAGTGTGAAAGTGGGTGAGTGAGTGTGATAGTGAGTGAGAGCGATAGGGAGTAGTTGAGAGTGAGAGTGGGAGAGTGAGAGCGAGAGGGACAGTGAGAGTGAGAGCGAGAGTGCGAGAGTAAGTCAGTGCCAGAAAGAGTGCAAGAGTGAGTGAGTGAGTCAGTGCGAGAGTGAGTGAGTTTAAGAGTGAGCGAGTGCGAGAGGGGGTGAGTAAAAGCGACAGTGGGCGATTGAGTGAGAGCTTAAGTGAGTGACTGAGAGCGAGAGTGGTTGAGTGAGGGAGTGATAGTGAGTGTGTGAGTGAGTGAGTGTGTGAGTGAGTGAGTGAGTGAGTGAGTGAGTGAGTGAGTGAGTGAGAACGAGATAGAGTGAGTGAGTGAAGTGAGTGAAGTGAGTGAGAGCGAGATTGAGCGAGATTGAGTGAGTGAGTGAGTGAGAGCAAAAATTAGTAATTGAGTGAGTGAGAGCGAGAGTGAGTGAGTGAGTGATTGTGAGTGACAGTGCGGATCCAGGATTCTCACGGCCAGGGGCCTTCAGGCCGCGAGGGCGGCATAATTTTCTCGGTGACGGGGGCGGCATGGTCCAAAATCCTAGTTTCTGCTTCAGGGGCGTGCATTTTTGCTTCGGGGGCGGCATTTTTCTTCCGAGGGCGGGTATATTGTGCCTCTGATAACATAATTTTTGCCCTTAGAAGGCGGGATGATCGCCCAGCGATGGACTTGCAGCGCCTTCGCGCCTGCAAATTCATAACCGGCCACCGAAGCCGCCCCCGGCGCCTTCGGCGCCCGGGGGCGGCACTTTTCTATTGGCAGGGGCTTTCAGCCCCCTACGGCCCCCCTGATCCGCCACTGGTGAGTGAGTGAGTAAGTGGGTGAATGCGTGGGAGGTCGAGTGAAAGACTGAGAGAGTGAGAGACTGAGAGAGTGAGAGAGTGGGATAGAGAGTGAATGAGTGGAAGAGTGAAAGCGTGAGAGAGCGCTAGAGAGTAAGGAGAGTGAGAAATAATGCAAAAATCGTGACCCAACAATGCCATAATTAATGCGTAAATTGCGTGAATTAATTAAGTTGCGTAAAATTCGTGTATGTCAGCTGACGCCGTTTAGAACACAAGCCGTATGTTGGAGTCCCAAAGCAATCTGTCGAGCACAGTAAGATAATCGTGCTGCTAGCCCGAGGCATGTGATTCTCAGAACCTCCTTGACGGCTCGCTCGGCTCCCCTCGCGTTTCCACGATCCCTGGAAGGGTCGACACTCAGTGACTCTCAAACTTGTCCCACACAACCTTAGTTGGGCCGGGTGGTGCCCCCACCGCAGTGCACAGATACTTTCAAGAGAGACTGTACAGGGCTCTTTTGAACGTCCAAGCGGCCCTCTAGTCCTTTAAAGAAGACCCTGGTGTCTCTAAATGGCCTCTGAAGTGTTCTAACCTCTCTAAAGAAGCCCATGATACCGCGCTTCGTGCAGTTTCGTCAGCCCTTTTCGGCGCGTGCAGCGCGCCGAAGGGGCCCCTCTGGCCCCCACGGGGAGAGGGCAGGGACGTAGCCAAGGGGGGGCACGGGGGCCATGCCCCCCCCCTGAGGGAAATAAATTTCACACTAGATAGAATGAGATTCTCTGAAAACCCGACCCTACCACTATACCCCCCTACCCCCGGGTCAGAAACATATGGCCGAGGAAGCAAAAATGTGATTTTCAAACACTAGTAGAATGAGATTTTAGGAGCAAAATGTGATTTTTTTCCGACGTGCCCCCCCCCCCCCTGAGCAAAATCCGGGCTACGTGCCTGGGAGAGGGGCTGCCCTATCCAAACCTCCTCTTGGTTGGCTACATGTCTGGTGAAGAGGTAAGTAAGGAAAATGCTGCAAATGCAAATGCATTTTTTAGAGAAAATACATACCTTTATGTAAAATCGGAATTTAATCGGAAAAGCTATAGCGCATGCTTATTCCTAATTGCGAAATGCGTTAACCTTACAAATGATGACAGATTGCATGCCTGTTATACCCATGGTAGGCAGTGTAAGTCTCTTGTTTGACCCATAAATAACATAAGATGTTGTCTAGTCGAACCATTACCAAAACAGTATGACATTTTTGTATGTACATCATAATTTTGGTTACCGAATGACATCACTACCGCTGTATTGCTGTTGTACCCTGCCTGCTGCCGCTGGTGGTAGCTGCAGGTGTCTGGTCTGCCCTCCCCTCCCCCTGACGCGTTCCCCCTCCCAACCTTCCCCGCCCCGCCAGCTGCGCGTGGGAGAACCACGTGACAAAGGTCAAGCCACGTTGAGGCGGCCAGGTCTCACACATAAATCCAGTATGTGCTGATACGTGCACCCGATGAATAAATTTAAAGATTCATCTACTTTGAGCATAGTTAAGAGATGGGGGAGGGGCTATCTGACCTTCCTGGTGCAAATAACTCGAATGTAAGTCATTGCCTTCAATGAATTATTTCAATGAATTCATTTGAATAACATTGAATGAAGGAAGGAAGAAGGAAAGCATGTATGAATGAACTAGCCTTGAGCCAATGCATATTGCATATGGATATGCGTGATAAAAGTTGCAAGTGGCCTAGTGGCACGCACATTT
The DNA here is from genome assembly GCA_014673585.1 of Semibalanus balanoides. NCBI lineage: Eukaryota > Metazoa > Arthropoda > Thecostraca > Balanomorpha > Balanidae > Semibalanus > Semibalanus balanoides. The sequence continues at coordinate 21,222 of VOPJ01012216.1, forward strand.
ACGATACAATCAATCAATCCACAATGGAGAAGTATGAATGGACAGACAATGATACTCATTACTCACCATGCACTGCATTTCATGCAAAAATATAAAAAACACGTTCAATTTTAGACCACACTTAGCTGCATACTAGCATGTCTTTCAACCATTCAACTTAGCACTCCTCACGCGAGTTTATGCAGAATGGCGAATGCTGCGCTGTGTTTGCACAGGTCCTGTCCGCCTGTTTGTTTAGTCTCCCACGCACCTCTGGACCGGGCGGCCTTCAGTCCCGGTCAGACGGGAGGTGGAGGTCGGTCTCGACTCTCGACTCTCGGTCGAGCCGAGTCCTCTGACTCTGACTCTGACTCCCCACCACTGCCGTGTCGACTGGCCAGCCAGAGGTCACGGGTCCCTGTCCCCGCGCCGCCCAGCGGTCCCGTGTTGGCTCGTTTGGACCAGGTCAGGTGTGAAAGCCGGTCCAGGTGTGACCGAGCGCCCGGCCCAGGTGTGACCGGGCGTCGGGCGCCTGGCAACCACCGCCGGCCGGCGACCCGTCTCGACGTCAGCAAATAAGGAGCCGTCCGCGGCGGCCCAGCTGGCAGCGGTGGCGGCGGCGGCGGCGGCGGCGGCGGCGGCGAAGCTCTGGCTGCCACAGCTCGGCTGACTCGTCGCTTCACCCCCTCACCCCTCACCCCGGCCCTGGCAGTGAACTTGCCGCCACAGCGCCCCTGCTCCCCCCGTCAGCTGGGCACCCCCCAGCAGCGCTGCAGAGTACAGGCGGCCTCATACGTCGGCACTCTCCGGAGCGCCGGTGAACGGCAGCCGGAGGTGTGACGTCATACCACATGTGTGACGTCTTTCGCCGTGCCGAGAATCGTCGGCGGCCGGAAGCCGACTTCCGACTTGAATGAGAAGATCCGCCTGGGGGTGATCCGGTCGGTGGGCGTGGTTCCGTTCGTCCGGGGGCGGGGCGGAGCGCGCGTAGTAGTGCATGGAGCAGCACACTGGGGGCACGTTGGAACCGAAATGGAACAGGTGAGCGCGTGGGAAGCGGGAACTTGGTGACGTACGCTATCTCTGGCGGCCACGTGACCGTGCGTAGGACGTGGAGCGGGGCAGCCGGCAGGGCCTGGGTCAACTCGAGCACAGGAACGGCTGAAGCCTGAACAGGTCACTACCAATCTCCCCTGTTTCTGCCTCTCCCGCTGTGTTTTTCGCTCGGCTGGCGGCCCCGGCGCGGACCTGCTCGGCCGGTGATGACCAGCTCCACTGGGTGGAGTGGCACTTAGGGCGGGACTCTTCACGACAGGCACGAAACATGCCATGTTTGGAGCCAGTGAACGTGCCGCCGCAAACATTCTGGAAGGTGCTTTTTCTTACGTAACCGCTTGAGAACCGTTGTCGGCTTTTACGGGTGTAGCCTGTGACCGAATATGACAAAGCTACTCGGGTGCCGCATTTGCGACATGAGTAAATCGCAATCACACAGGCTCGGTGGAGTCGGGTGTAGAGCATGTCGTCGGCATGCACGCGGCAGGCACGGCATCAGCACACCATGACATCATATTACCATGCCGGGAAGGTGCCGCAGCACGCCCCGAGCTCCCAAAGGGAAGGAGTTTGTTGTTCCAAATTGGGTGGATTTTATCAACAGCTTAAAATCAACTCATGCAATGACATCATGTAGTCTGAAATAGACATTCACTGGGATGCGGTTTGAATCCCAAACAGTAGTGGGCGTATTGCCGCAAAACAAAACGGCTCCGGCGAAATCGACGAAAGGTCAAACCGGGGTGTATTGACCACAGCAGAGTCAGTTTGACATCCGGCAGCGACTCAGAGACCAGAGTTTAGGGACCCGGTGACTATTGCGTCAGCTTCAAGACGGCTGGTATTTCCGAGTCAATCGCAGCGGATGCTGCGCCATCAACTGCGTGTTTTTCAAACATTTTTTTTTCTTCAAATTGAAGGTCATTTAATGCTCAACGAACATTCCCTCACCCTGATTAAAAAATACGCCATTCTGCCCCACCAGCTTTTTCAGAATTTCCAGCCTTGACTACCAAACCGGAACACAGACCCAAAACCTACAACCAGAACTTCGTCATTTCCTTCCATTCCACCCCAACCTGGATTTCCTAAGAGCGGAACCGGATTCGTCACTACGTCCAGACAAGGGGGGGGGCTGCGGTGCCCGGTGAAGCTGGCTGGGGCTGGCCGGGGCTGGCCGGTCGCGTGTCCTTCTGTAGTGTCTAGGTCACCGGCTCAGTCTAATCCGCGCACCACGACGGTGCAGCCGCGACAGGACCGGCAGTGGAGGATTAGAAGATGTTACCTCACAATGCTAGACATCAGAGCTGAGTGTTGTAAGTGCTGCGTGCGTCAAGCGAGAAGGCCGTCACGTTCTGGCAAATGTCTGAATTCTTACGGAAAAATAAGCACATAATAAGCAAGGCAAGTTGGTTTTATTTGAAGTTCTCTGAACCAGCCAGATATACTGAAGCTATTTTATCTGCAAAGTTGTATATAATATGACTAAGATAAAACCTCATTTTAGTGCCGTCCAGATATGTCCAGATCCGTCCAGATATGTCCAGATCCGTCCAGATCTGTCCAGATGTTAGCTGTGCCGTCCAGATCTGTCCAGATCTGCGTTCCTGAGCAGTGCCCACCTGTGACTCTGCAGCGGTCAGTCACGCCGACGTCATTTTCATTGAATGACGTCACGTCACGCTCAGGCCGCGTCACGACGTCACGCCAAGACGTGACCGAGTGTGATGTAATCACCGGCTGCTCCAGGCGCTGACGTCGAACGCTGACCGCTGACCGTCGAATGCTGGCCGCTGACGTCGAACGCTGACCGCTGACCTCGCTGGGCGCTGAGTGAAGTGTGTGCGTATATCTACTTCCCAAATAGCGGCACTGCCGAGTGCCAATGTTATGGCTGCTCTATTCCAGAACTCTTGTACACAAGCAAAACATACTGTGCAAGACCTCCGCCATGTTTCCCAGACTCGTTTATTTTGGCAGATTTCCCGTTACCCATTGCCATTGGTCATGATCATGACCCATGGCTTCTCTCGTAACCTTCATCAACATTGCAACGCCGCGAACCTTCTCCGCGAATACGCACCGCTCGTACGGAGATGTCTCCGCGCGGTCTGTTTTGGAAGACCGGCTAATCTGTCTCCGGTTCCTGTCGGCGGACGCTTCTGCAAACGGTGATGCCAGCCGCGGTGGCCTCGGCGTCCGTCCACTTCCTGAAAGTGCAGCTGCTGCCGGGCCGGCGCAGTTTGGGAGGGTGCCGAAATGCACTGCACAGCCCAGCCGTCGTGCAGACCGCTCTCGAGGAGGGCGCTGGTCGCGCGTTCGCGGCAGTCAGTTCGAGGGTCGACCGTCGTCCTGCAGGCGGTTTCCAGGAGCCCGGTGCCGTATTGCACGTCTAAACAGATTCGGCCTTGAGTGGACTGAGGAGCGAGGAACTCGGCGCTTCCGCCGCCGCCGCGGAGGCCAGAATAGCGGGAAGGCGCTGAACGAGCGTGATGCTAGTGACGCTAGTTAACATGGCGACAGAACGCTGGCTCGTACGTCTCCCCGCCCTGCTGTCTAATTCCTCCGCGTGACACCTGGACCACAGCCAGAGACCAGGACACCGCCTCCCCGCCCCGCCGCCGCCGCCGCCCCCGCCGGCCGGCCGCCGCCACCGTATACGGCCCCCGCGTCTCAACATGGCATTCATTCAGCCGGCGGGCGGTGACGTCACGCGGCCGTCGGCCAATCAGCGGCGGCGGCGGCGGCCCGCTCGCACTGAACGGCGCGCTGTTTCTCCGTACCGGCGCCGTGCGGTATACTACGGCAGCGGCCGGTGTCGGCCCGCCAGTCCTGGGTGTCGCGATGTGGCGCAAGCACGGCCGCTGCCGGGCCGCCGAACGCCGCAGTGTCGCCGGCATCGTGACCCGCCGGCCGAGACACACCAGTGGGCAGACCCGAGTCGCCTGCCCGCCCGCCCCCCGTCGGAATGGTGCTGTGTATTCGACGAGGAATGGAGTCGAAACACTCGCCGGCTGGCGAGAGTAGCGGGGAGTCGCAGCCAGGTACGTCACCTGGCCCTGGAGCCAGTCGACCCGGTGTACTGCCCCGTCCTGCAGATCCCGCCCCGTCCCGACCCCAGTCCCGCCCCGTCGCCGAAGGCTCCCTGAACCCTGTCCCCTCGACGTTCAGATAAGCTGTACGCCATGATATAGTGTAGTGGGGAAGTCGCAGTCAGGACTCACAGCTGGGCCCTTGTGACACCATGTTCGCACCACGGGTGTGCTGCCCTGTCCCGTACCGCCCGTCCCGCCCCGTCCCGCCCCGTCGGCCCGCCCCGTCCCCGCCCCGTCCCGTCACCCGTCCCGGGGCTCCCCTGAACCCCCTGTCCCCCCGGACGTTCAGCTGCTTGTAGCTGTAGCTGTAGTGGGGATTTTCGCAGTCAGGTACGTCAACCAATATAGGCCCTGGAGCCAAGTCGAACCTGGTGGTCTGCCGGTCACTGCCCTTCGTCCGTTCCACCGTGCCCTCGGGGCTTCCCTGTATGAAAAAGATGTAATAGGAAAGGAAAGAAGGCAGAAGGAAAGAAGGAGAGAATAGGGAGAATGGAATGAAAGAACTCAAAGAGAAAAGTGTAACCAGAATATTATAAGTACGAAATCCAGAGTGAAGGTGGAAGCTCATCAGGTGAGGAACTTAACCAGAGAGGAAATAGAAAAGCAGGATTATAGGGAAGGACAAATAACGTTACACCCGGAACGGAAAATCGCATGGAACAGACCAGGAGGTAGGGTTAGACTGAAGACATGAGTGAGAAGCCACAAGAAACTCAAAATAGATGACTGGGACCCTGTCCCCCGGCAAGAGGTTCATGGGCGTGTCTAGTACTGTAAGCTGTAGTGGGGAAAGTCCCTGCAAAGTCCAGGTACGTCACCTGGCCCCTGGGAGTCAGTCCGACTGGTGTACTGCCCCGTCCTGCCCCGCCCCGTCCCGTCCCGCCCCGTCCTGCCCTGTCTCGGGGCTCCCCTGAACCCCTGTCCCCGGACGTTCAGCTGCTGTAGCTGTAGCTGTAGTGGGGAGTCGCAGTCAGGTACGTCACCTGGCCCAGGAGCCAGTCGACCCGGTGTACTGCCCCGTCCTGCCCCGTCCCGCCCCGTCTCGGGGCTCCCCTGAACCCCTGTCCCCCGGACGTTCAGCTGCATTTGTAAGCTGTAAGCTGTGTGGGCGATGGGTCAAGCGGCAGTCAGGAATCACGTAGGTCATTCATACCTGGCCCTGGAGGCCAGTCCGAAACTCGGTGGCTGCCGTGCCCCGTCCCGCCCGTCCGCCCCGGTCCGCCCTGTCCCCGGGGCTCCCCTGAACCCCTGTCCCCGGACGTTTCAGCCTTGACTGTAGCTGATAGTCCTTGTAAGTGGGGCAAGTCAGCAGATCCAGGTACCCATCACCTGCGACCCTGGCTAGCCAGTCCGAGCGCCGGTGTAGGCTGCCCCGTCCTCGAACCCGAAGTGTCCCGCCCCGGTGCCCTTGCCCCCGATCCCGGGCTCCCCTTGAACCCTGATCACCCGACGTTTGAAGGCTGGCCTTGTAGACATTGTAGCTGTAAGTGGGGATCGCAGTCAGGATACGTCAGCCTCTGCCGACCTAGGAGCCAGTCCCCGACCCGGTGGTACTGCGCCTGCCCATCCTGGCCCCGTCACCGGGGGCTTTCCCCTGAGACCCTGTCCCCTGGAGCGGTTCAAGCTTTGCATGTAGCTGTAGCTGTAGTGGGAGTCGCCAAGTCCAGGTCGCGTTTACTGGCCTGGAGCTCAGTCGACCCGTGGTGCTTGCCCTGCCCTGCCCCGTCCGGGGCCCCTGAACGCCTGTCCCCGGACGTTCAGCTGCTTGTAGCTGGTGCTGTAGTGGGGAGTCGCAGTCAGGTACGTCACCTGGCCCTGGAGCCAGTCGACCCGGTGTACTGCCCCGTCCCGCCCCGTCCCGGGGCTCCCCTGAACCCTGTCCCCGGACGTTCAGCTGCTGTAGCTGTAGCTGCCGTGCCCCATCTCGCCCCCGTCCCGCCCCGTCTCGGAGCTCCCCTGAATCCTGTCCCCCGGACGCTCAGCTGCTGAGCTCCGTGACGTCATAGCACAGAATCGATGCGGGGTGTGGGAGAGCGGTCAGGTCGGTCCCGGCTCTCTGTAGAGTTCAGTGGTCCGACTGACGGCTCCGACTGACGGTGTGGGAGAGCGGTCAGGTCGGTCCCGACTCTCTGTAGAGTTCAGTGATCCGACTGACGGCTAGTCGAGATGTATGACATTTAGCCGCCGGAGTCGAGTGTCAGCTCTCTGTTTCATGGCAAACGGGGTTCTTCTACAGTGGGATCTCTCTGAAATCGGGGATAAAGTGGAAGGCGGGGGGAGGGGAGGTATGGGGTCGGACCACCGTCGCCGACCATCAATAACAAGAAAGTTTCGGCAACTGTCGGTATACCTTCGGAGGCAGATCCTTTCCTGTCGGTAGTTACCGGTAACGGTCATATGCTGTCACCCGCCACTGGCAGGTGACTGTTGGTGACTGTCATCGAAAGTCGGTAAAATGTGAACTGTCCACGACTTCGCTGGAAATCTCCAACTGAAACTGTATGTGACCTTGGGTTGGGTGTCACCAGGGATGCGGGTAGTTAGGTCACCTGACTTAGTATGATAGTATCAACAACTGTTGATATTAACAGTGTTGATATTAACAACTGCTATGATCTGTCTAGACGACTAGAACTGTAGTTACTAGTTACTATCGATACTCGGCGATAAGCCGGTGATAACCTATCGGTACCTGCCTGTACCTTCGGTAACTTTGGAAAACTTTTGCACGGGCCCTTCAGACCTCTGTGCCTATCGTGTGCCTGAGTCTGTGCCTGTTGCTGTGGCCATGAGCATCGAAAGTGGGGGGGACGCGTCCTATCCACGGAAAACCAGGGCCCGCGTCCTACTACCATTTTTCGGATTTAAACATTTCGCCTATGAGGCGCTTGCATTGGAAATAATTCGACTTAAGAAGTGCCTCGTACTTCAGGAGCGCAGCGGGGGTTCCGGGGGGGGGGGCATTTGGGGCAAAATGCCCCCCCCGCTTGCGGACGTGCTAGAGGAGGCCATCTCGGGTCTGAAGGGGCCATCGTCTCGTGGATCGTGGGGCGGTGGGGCCTCTGCGGTCTGAACTCAAGGGGCTCCACTCGGCATGGTTGGACCTGAGGGGCCTTGGTCGGCATGAGGGTTCGCTCTGGGTGATTTAATATGGAGCCCGTTTGTGTGGTATAGGGAGTTCTGTCGGTCTGAAGGGCTCTGTCGGTTTTAGGGGTCACATCTTGAGGTATGAGAGGGGCCCTTCTGTCGGTTGAGGGGCGCTGGTCAATTGATAGGGGTCTTATACGGCCTCTTACATAAACATTTTTTTTTTTTTTGGGGGGGGATGGGGCAAGCGAAATGTAGGGGGGCCACTTCGGTCAAGTTCGATGTGGCGTTTCCCCCGGTATGCAAAATCCTGGCTGGCCCGGTGTACGTGCCCCCTTCGACCAAACTCTCGGTTCGTGGGACGCCCTGCTGTGGCTAATGTTTTACTGTCCCTATTGTGCTTATCGAATGGGCGCCATAATAACATATAAGTTGCGGCGCTTAACGGAAACCCGAGTCATTCTCATCTGCCTATCGGAAACTTGTCGCTAAGCTTTTGCAGGTTCTCTTAGGTCACTGTCTAGTGTCTAAGTGTCCAGTAATTTTTCGAAGGTCCTCCTTTAGTCATGTATGTGTCTACTGTTGAGATGTCTTGTCTAGTTGTCTACTGTCTTAGTGTCTACTGTCTATGGTCTACTGTCTAGTGTCTTACTGTCTATGTCTACTGTTCTAGTGGGTCTACTGTCTAGTGTCTACTGTCTAGTGTTTAATCTGTTCAGGGTCTTACTGTCTAGTGTTAGACTCTGTATCATCTTTCTACTACATACGTGTCTACTGTTAAGTATCTCCTGTCTATGTCTAGTGTCTACTGTTAGGTGTTTCTATCTGTCTAGTGTCTACTGTCTAGTGTATAATATCTAGTGTATACTGTCTAGTGTTATACTGTTAGTGGTATACTGTCTATGTGTATACTGTCTAGTGTAATACTGTCTATTGTCTATGTCCTAGTGTTACTGTCTAGTGTCCTACTATCTAGTGTCATACTTGGTTCTTACTGTCTTTATGTTAACTGTCTTTACTGTCTAACTGTCTACTGTCTACTGTTACTGTCTACTGTCTACTGTTACTAGTTATGTCTATTCTGGTCTTACTGTCTATGTCTACTGGTCTACTGTCTACTGTCTATGTCTTACTGTTCTACTGTTCTAGTGTTACTGTCTAGTGTTACTGGTCTAGTGTCTACTGTTGTGGTTACTGTCTAGGGTTCGTTTCGTCCCACTGTCTCACTGGTCACTTGTCCACTGTCCTGTCCTGTCCCGTGTCCACTGTCCACTGTCACTGTCCACTGTCATGTCCACTGTTCCACTTGTCATGTCAATGTCCACTGTCCACTTGTCCACTGTACTGTGCACTGTCACTGTTCACTGTCACTGTCCACTGTCCACTGTCCACTGTCCACTGTCCACTGTCCACTGTCCACTGTCCACTGTCTAGTGTCTGCAGTTCTGTCCTCGGCCAATTCCACGGACCTCGTTTGCCATTTCATGTTTATCAGTGGAGACCAGCGGTCGGCTTGCTTTCATCACCAGCCGTATCATCTCCCCAATGTTTGACCTCGCTTCTCCAGCGCCGAACTGTGGGGCTTACTTATAGCGCACTGGCATACCCAGCATTGTGTAAAGGGGAGCAGCGCTCAAGATAACGAGCACCTTCGCCGTGAAAGTATATGCAGCTATAAGTATAACGTACCTACTGTCTGACTCAGAATTATTGTTCCCGTGTCAAGCACTCTGTGTTTCTGTGTTTCGAGTTTGCCGTCCCCAGCGCAGTTCCTGAGTACGCCTCTGGCACGGTGCACGCACACTGCACCGTTGCATTCGCACTCGTCAGCGGCGACAGGAGTGTCGCGGGTGAAATGACCGGGGTGCACGGACGGCGTCACACGGCCGGGTCAAAGGTCATTAGGTTGACAGTGTCCGGCTTTGGCGACAGGCCGGTGCACCGGTTAACGGAGCAGGAGACAGGATTTCGAGTGCGATCGATATTTTGTGAAGTGAAGTCGGGAAGACAGGAGGGCTGAGTCTGCGTTTTCTTTCTTTTTCACAAAACTCGGCTGAGAAATTGCTGGTCAGAGCAGCAGAGTTGAGACGTCAGCGTTACAGGTGGAGAATGTGTATCGAACTTAACATCTGGTGGCTCGACCTTCACTTTTCCGCCATAAGTTTATCACGGCAGACGATGACGTAACACATTTGAAAAGGCTACCTTCCTTTGATTCCGCCAAGTAACGTAGCCAAGGAGGCCATGACGACCCATGCCCCCCCCCCCTTCCCCCCTCCCCCTGAGCCAACCAATGTACACTAGATCAAATACGATACTGCTGATGACTCGACTCCCCCCCCGGATCAACAACATTTGCCTGAGGAGCGAAATTTGATTCTTCTACAGCCATGCCCCCTGGTAAAAATCCTGTCAACGTGCCTGATTTTACCCCATGTGCGACTGCCTCTGTCTTGAAAACCATGTATATAACTATGTAGTCATGCAAATAGCTAGCGTAACAATTCCGTGATACCCGAGTGGACAGTGGTCGAGCAATGACCGTTCCCACTCAGGAATCACTAACCAGGGGCTCTTTAGCCACATCCGGCGGACATAAATAGGCATCCTATCCTGGAGATGGACCTTTGACCTCTGGCGCCGCGCTGGCTGACGGTTATTGTAGCTATTTGTAAGTATGAGAGTATTAGCTGTCCGGCTCCGGTTCATTGTATAAAGGTGAACACCGGCTCTGGATTTAGCTGTGAGTTGTAGGTCAGTCGCGACTACACCCCGGTAAATCCCTTGTTTAGGCCATGGCTGTCCATAACCGCAGCAAGAGTGCCGAAACTAACCATCCCCAATTACATCAGATAGGCGCGATTTAACACCAGTGACATTCTCCCTGGTTTGGTGAGTCCGAGGTGTTACGGGAGGAAGTTGGCCGTTTCCGGTGGAGGCAGCTCGCCCCCCCCCCTATTCCCTCCTCTGTTCCCATAGGTGTGTTTTAATCTTAATTAGGAGTAGTGCGCGGCATGAGGTGCGAAGTGGTTGCGAATAGAGGTGTGGGGGGGGGGGGATGAAAGCGGTCCCGAGTTGTATAAAATATGCAGATAAACCCTTGCATCAACTGACTGAGGGAGGCATGGTGGTGTGTGTATAATAACGAGCGAGCGCGAGACGCTCTCGAGTCCTCCCTGCATACGGGACTTTCCTCACATATTAGTGACCGACCCGGCCTGACCCGGCCCGACCCAACCGTAACGCTTTTCAGTAGCTCATTTTCCAACTAAATTGTTATCGATTCCCGCTGGTTGCATGGAAATCCGTTGATAAACATCACGACTGTATTCGATCAAAAATACCCCAAAAGTTAAACTTCTTGCCCCATTGTTGCCCCCTTTCATAGATATCAGATTTTCTTTAGAAATGTAGATCAGGTTGAACGAAATCAGACACCGCTTATTTGTTAAAGGGACTGTCCCACCTTAACATTAGATTTGAGTTGAGATAGCCATTTTCCGTGATTGGCGTTGAAATTATGTATGGTTAGTTAAAACAACCACCGAGGGTCGAATCACAAGAAATGAGTTTCTGGTTTTGACATCTCCAAACAAAGAAAACCCTATAGTGTATTAGCATTGGGGTTCTTAATCGATGGTCGTCATTCTCTCTTTACCCAATTGTGAAAGTTCGACTTGTTTTACATTTGGGCTGTACATAAGCCATACTACTTATCTAACATATTAGCAGCGTGAAGGGTTTTCTCTATTTCCAAAAAATCCTTCATATGACGTCATCAGTCAAAATATTAAAAACGTAATTTTTTATGAAAATTAAGCACTGTAGTGAGAAACAAATTATTAATTCGTTGTTCGGCAGCCAATTACTTAATATTTAGCACCACATGCGGCGTACATTTGAGAACTTTTGAAAAGGTGGGACAGTCCCTTTAAGTCGGACCGGTTGATCTCGAGATCTTTGGGGGTGGAGTACGCCCTCCCCCTGTTACAAATATAGGGGTAACCAGAAGCCTGTTACAATATAGGGTTTAAGGTCAGGAAAAACACTCCGCGGGCTTACATGCTTGTTAATTGTTTCAGCACGGAAATGGAATCATTGTTGTTGCGATACTAGCGAGAGTTCCCCGTTTCCGTGCTGTGGTCGCTAGGTTCTGTTTCGGACGCGGCTGCTTCCTCGTGGGCGGACCACGGGAACTCCGGTCAGCAGCAGAGCAAAGGATGCAGACGAAAGGATGAGCAGAGCGGCGCCTGGAAAGGGTGCCCTTACATTTACATTACAACCAGAGAGAAGACTATCAAATTCCAGAAGTAAACCGAAAAGCCTGATCATATTGGTAGCAGATGAGAAAATAATCATTTATTGAAATATGTCACTAACGTGCGTCATTACTAACAACATGATAATAAGTAATGTTTTTGTTTCACCCTCCTCGAAGCGGCACGAGCATTGCTTCTGCCTATATTTAGACAATAGTTAATCAATTTGATTCACATATTTCATATCAAATGGACATTGGCTGCATGCTTTACAGAGCAAAATTATGCCTACGAACCAGGGATGCCATTTTCTGAACTGATTGGGAGGCCCCAATGCTAACTTTATATATCATAATTCCATTCTTACCATGCAACACCATAGTCTTAATGTGAAAATTTGAAATCATTGCGGGTGGCGGGCCCCAAAAAGTATACAAATCGACACCAGTGCTACGTACAGCATGACTGGTACGACTGGCTTAGCTCCCTTTTTAGGCAATGTCCTCCGTCAAATTAAGCCCAACATCAAATTAGTAAGATGATAAAAGGCGTTCCGCACATGGTGCCCCCACGTTGTTTACCTGGATGATACATTTAATGTGCATGTGCAAAATATTACATTTAACAAATTACAGCAACAAAGCTCACAGGTGACGTCCCTATCGTCCCAAACAATCACGAACAGCACATATTTGTTATCGGAAAATTACGCCTATGATTTTGTATTTTGGTACTTATCCCTTTCATATATTGAATAACATTACATTTGAAGCTTAAAAACGTTTCGGGCATACAAATCGCTTGAATCACTTGGCCGGCAATGACCATTAAAAAAACACTCCAAACTTTCGTATTTTTCCCCCTGGCCCCCAATATTTGAATGAAAATAAATTTAGATGTCCTTAAAGAAAGATATTGTTACGACGAAACGAATGGTGCTTTTTCTATCGAAATCGGCCGAGCAGTTCTCGAGATCTCTGGGGGGAGGGGTAGAATCTGCCCCGCAGGTTAACGTAATTCTGGCCGCCCGCAGGGAATAGGGTTAAAAGAAATAAGTCCCTTTAATAATAAGGTTTTGAACTAAGATAGTAGTTTTTAAGACTATGGACCGAAAAGTCACTTACGGCATACTCTGTTTGGTTGTAGAGACTATATTTGATATTTTTTACTATATTTCATAATTTTCCTGAAATGTGGTGCGTTAACAAACAATTGTCTCTTTCGAAAAGCTTTATATGGTAGCATACATGTTCATAGCAGCGTTTCTGGACCGGCGAGCGTACCCTTGCTAGTTATGTAAACAATTATAGGATAATTATTACACTTGTACTTACTACTCTGATGAACAATTATTTTTACATTTGTTCCGAGTCTTTTAAATCTTCTTTCGAAGCGCGCAATATCATAAGAACAAGCAATACTTTTGAAATACGCGCCACTTCTCGCAATCTACTAAATCTGCGAGGCTATGTTTTCGAAATATATTGTTTTTGAACAATTGCTTTTGAGGTATTTCTTGATCATATGGACAAACCCATGCCATATTCGACATTTTCAGACACGAATTCACCTTATTAGCATATTCGGAGCGATGTGGCAAAGTGACTGGCTTCCTTGGAGGACAAGAAGAGCAGAGTTTTCCGTTGACACCAGCATTGGTTTTGTCCAGCCCTGACTGGACCTTGATGATCTTGAAATCATAGTCCTTTTCTGTCTTGACTCTAAAAATAACACCTACAGTGCATATTTTGAGCACCTTATAATACCACATTCAATCATCCAGGAATGCGCATCCGATTGGTTTCCACCGACTCCGACCATCCCGCACTCCGACTCCGTAGATTCCTGACATTTATTCCCCCGATGTAAAATAACTCCGGCCGTCAGCGTAAACGTCACTAGCCACTGATAACACCATCAGTCCAGCAGCTGCGTCACATTACGACCCTGCGCCACATTATGACCCTGTGCCATCTAATGATCCTGCACCACACTAACCTGTCAGTGGCCGGGTCACGAGCCGCGGCGCTAATTAATTTACGTGGCACTCTTGGCGGCTATAACACGCCTCTCACAGGGAGATCGGATATCGCGGCTCTGCCATGCGGTTGCACCATCGCTGTCAGATTGCAGGGCACGCATGTCCGACAGGCAGCAGTGCCGCCGGAAGTTACGTCATGTTTGGGCGAGCCATGGCCAAGGGGAGCGCCGCTAGCAGTCCGCTCGAAGGTCGTCCGGTATCCGATCGAGATGCAGTCCTCCCTGGGTATCTTGGCCATAAGTTTGCATTACAGAGCTGAGGCGGCTGCATGCAGATGCAGCGGCAGTAAAGTCGCCTTTGGTGGACCAGTAATGAATTGGCTTAGGATTTTGGCATTCGCGAGGATTGGAAATATGGTTAGGATATTCGAGTTACTGTGCCAGCTCTGGCAGATGATCGTGATAAAGATAAAGCTGAACGTTCCAAATGTTGCAATTAAAAGTTTTTATCGTATTGAAAATTAACCAGTCAAGCTGACTTAGGAACATTTTACAAGTACCGCTAACATTGCATAAGCATGTTTCTATCAGCACCTTGAGGCTTGCATAACATTTATTTATTTGTAAGTCATCCAACACAATTACTGGCGGATCCGGGGGGGTGATTAAGCGGCCATCCCCAAACCACCAGAAATCGGCGCAAAATTGACACATTTCCTGATATATACAAGTAAATCTAAGCAACTTTTACAAAGGCAAATTGCTTTAAATCAGGTACGAATGAATAAGCAAACGAAATCCAATGAGCTTGCAGAGTTGTGTGAGACTTTTCCGGATTTCGCGTCCCCCCAGACCACCCGTGCTCCCATACCACCGTTTTGAATCCACCAAAGAACACAATCCGTTTTAAAGGCTACACATAACTGCGCTTTTATCGGCGGCAATTTGATGCTGTGACCAGGGGCGGAACTTTATATCTCTTTGGGAGGACCCAAGCCCCCAATGATTTCAAATGATAACATTAGGCCTACGGCGTTGCATGGTAATAACTCTGTCGGATCCAGAGGAGTGCACCGGTAATCACGTAGCGTAGTAACAGACATCGGTGACGGTGTCGGTGACGGTGTGATCGGTGATCGGTGACGTCGGCCACAGCGCGCTAGTGACGCATGTCGCCGGCAGTTGAAATCTATCAAATTAACATAAGCCCCCCCCCCTAACCGATTTCATGAAGTTCCACCACTGGCTGTGACGCGGACCATTTGCCGACCGCCTGTTTCCATCACGTGACGCCATGTGCGTGACGTCACACAGCGCCGCCGGGCTCAATCGATCGTCGACATAATCGACGGAGGAATCGTCATCACACGCCGCAGCTCGCGTGCGCCGACGCCGTCACGCTCAAAACGGACCTCTGGAGCAGCCATTTGAGGTCGGTTTAGGTACGGTGCCGTGCCGCCGGTATACCGAAGCCGCCCGCCGCCGACGGCATCTGTGGCGCGCCGAGTCCGTCGCCCTGCGGCACTCATCGTCCCCGCTCAGGGTCGCCATCAAGCACCGTTACATGCATGTGCAAACAGAGCCTCTGGCTTGCCATCAAGCAGCATGGGCGTCTAGACTAGGGATGCAAATTTCAGGACCACGGAGCCGGCGCCGGGCCCAAATTCAGGCCCGGCTGGCGTGAAGCTGTGGTGAACTCAGGCTCTCATGCCGGACTCAGCACAAGTTCGAGAGGGGAGGGGGGTAAAATATTGCTTAATGTATACTGAAGTAGACATGCAGATTGCTGGCTGCCGGGCCAGGTAGGTCCTGCAACATGTGGCCGGGCTTGATGCCGATTGCCGGTGCCAACTCATTTATGAGCGGTGGCGGTGGTGGTGCCGGTTCCTGTTTTGGGATAAATGTTTCCATATATAGCCTATAGACCGGAGATCTGCTTTTTTATACAATCGTCCACTTGCATCCGGCTGTAATTTCTCGAACGTCCACTACCTGCGCAGCGACTGTAGCCTATTTAATCGCACTAGTCTATCGAGCTGCTTCCGGGGTAACCCCGGCCGTTTTTCTCTCTCCGTGGGAGCGCGTCGGCGTCCAGGAGGCACACATTTACCCGCCTATAAATACCGGCCGCGTGTGTCACTGCCGCGAAGTTCGGCCGCTAATAGCTCGTTGACTGGAAATCTGCAGCGAGCTGAGCGTCCGGTGACGTGGGTCATTATCGATTTGTCGTGCCGATCGACGCGAACTGTGCGGCATGCGTCACTGGCGCTTGGCGGCCGACGTCACCGATGTTTGTTACTACGCTACGTGATTGCCGATACACCAAACTGAACGGCAGACTGACTGAACGCGCTCCAACCCACGCCAATACGATACGGCCGTCTGATGTTTGGAGAGGATAAACGGAGGCCTGCCCCTATTGCGTAGCCAGGGGTTGCAACGGGTGCTTAACTGCTTATTGCACCGGAGGGGCTAGTCGGGACCCCTTCGCTCAGTTAAGCACACGGTCAAGGGCTCTCTTGTACCGACGAGGGCCCTCTCAGATCGACTGAGGACCCTCTCAGGTCGACTGAGGGCCCCTCAAATAGGCCTAAGAAACTCCAGGCCTCCCAGGCCGACACAGGGCCCTGTTAGACGGGCCTATGACTCTCTCGGGTCTGGCAAGGGCCCTCTTTCACCGGCAGAGGGTCCTTTCAGACATGCCTAGGGTCCTTTCAGACCTGCCTAAGGAGACGCCGCCACCTTCCGAAAGTTGGGACGGGAGGCACTCTGAAGTTGATTCTTTCCATGCAACGCCTTAAGGCGTAATATAAAATTATAAAATGTGGAGGGGGAATGTTCCTCCCGTCCCCCCTGTGGCGGAGCTCCTGGACCTGCCCAAGACCCTTTCAAACCTGTCTAGAGAATAGGGTCCTCTCAGGTCTGGTAAGGGCCCTCGGCCTCCATGCCTGGCAAGGGCTCTTTCGGCTCTCAGGCCTGGCGAGGGCCCTCGCAGGCCTGGAAAGGGTCTTAACTCTTCTCAGACCGATATAGGGCTCTATCAGTCCTAGCAAGTATCCTCTCGGGGACCGGGGCCTTCTGAGACCGACCAAGAACCATCTCATATCGACGTACGACCCTTTCATGTTCGGAACGGGCCTCCTTAGACTGACCGAGGACCCTCTCGAACCAACATAGGCCCTTTCAGGCCAGACAGAGGCCCTTTCAGCCCTGCAAAGGACCTTTCAGGCGGACCGAGAGCTCCCTCAGCCACCCATCTGCCACCTCAGCCACTCTTCTCTGCCACCCATCACTACGTGCCTGCTCTGAGTGTATTCGCAACGGTGCAGATCGCAATAGGCACGTTTCCACAACAAAGAGATCAAACCGCCAGAGGAATAAAAAGTTACCCCCCCCCCTCTCTGCAAGCCTCCCTGACCTGATGCACCCGGCTCGAAAATTATCGCTACGCTCGTAGGCATTTCATGCCGTGAATGGTGCCGTGACATCATGTATTTACGTGATATGATATAGATCTGTTCCGTTGATTCTGCGCAGACATTGCTTATTTGATCTCAAAACGTTTTAATTAGGTTAGGCGGATGTGTCCGCTTCAGACCATATTTGGTCTTCATTTCCTAAGCATTCGTTATAAAAAGTAATTTAACTATACTTTATGTGAAACGATCACCACAGTTTAAGTACCCAAACAGAACACGGACATATACACGACCACCACATAATTCCTGTCATCACCCTTTCCTCTGCCTGACAACACTCATAATCAAGGCATACATACATACGTTTATGCAATTCGTACCGTTCGGTAAACAGCTGCACCGCCAGCCGTCGTCCGTACCTGCTGAATGCCAACCCTCCATACATGCCGTGTTTTCTGCCGCATATCTCACGCATCTCGTGCAGTCGTGCATCTCACGCCGCAGCCCGCGGGGTGTGTCCTGCGCGCGCTACCGGCCCAAATCCCGCCCGCTATGGAGCGCCGCGGCGGCACGCGACTCCATACCAGATGTCGCGTGGCCAAACTGACGCGGGCATTACCCCGCTCCCAGGCCGATCCCTGGTGTCGATTAGAGCTTCGTTCCGCACCCGTTTCATAATCAGCCCACAGTGAGCAGTGCTGAGATGGGCGGTGTCGCCGCGGCGCGGGTCGAGCGGTCCGATCGGCCGATTTCCGCGAGGCGGCGGCCGACCGCGCCGAACGCCGCCACAGAATGCCAGATATGGGCCGCCGCTTAACTGTGACGTCACACCCGGCTAGACGGGTTCTGCACGGTATACGTCATGTGACGACTGCGCCGTTTGCCTGTCTGTCTGTTTGTCTGCGCGCCCCCCGGCCGGCCGGCGTCGCGTGGTACCGAGCGGCTTGTGGTATTGTGGTAAGGAGATATGCGCGCGGCCTAGCATGAGACTTACCGCATACTGGTGTGACGTCACTCACGGATATGTCGTCATACCCGGACAGCTGCGGTGTGACGTCATATCAGGCTCAGCCGCAGCCTTGGCGGGAGTCGCGGGCAGACCGGGTGCAGGCGGGCCGGCGGCGGGGCGCGCGCTGTCGCTGCGGGCTCTCTCGGTCGTCCCGTTGGGCCTGCGGGTTATAGAAACAGCTGTATGGCCTGGGTACGAAGCTCCGGCCTGCTGGAGCTGTGGTCTAACCAGTTAACCCGCGCCCCGCCTCGCCGTGCCGCCATATAAGGCAGGCGACGGTCACGTGACCGGCGCCGGCCGGCCCGCGGCTGGGACGGCTGTTCTCGGGCGCCGTCTGCCGGCCGGCCCGCGGTCCGTGCTCCGCGGCGCCGTACTCCCTGACCTCGGTCAAATGATGCAGCGCCGGCCATGTTTGGCAGACATTACCGTCGTGGCCGGCTCGTTACTGGCCGCCAACGGCTCGGTCGGCTCGGTCGGCGGGGCTGCACGTGCACTTACATTAGATTGGTTATTTGCGGCCGGTTTGGTATGGCTGCAGTTGACGGAGCGGCGGAGTGCAGCCAGGCGGTGGGATATGATCCGCAGTTACGCAAGAATGGCCAGTAGCATTGTGGAGACCTAGGTCAAGGTGACGTTGCATTGCATGCGGCTGTGATCGCGGCTGCAACACGAACAGGTTTCTGGGGAGTTAACGAGGACACTATGCAAGCTCATGCAATGCATGAGTTGTCTGCTGCTGCATTTCGTTACCGCTCAGCCTGTTCAGCACTGTATTGGCGGTTTCAGCATGTCTCTGCCAGCCATGCCCCTGCAGTAACGGCAGTCCATGGCTATAGAGGTAGACCCTCCGTTCCTGCAGCGCAGCAGCACCATACGGCTATCTGCCGTGGTATCCGCGCCGTCTTACGGTCACGGCTCCCGGAGCTGCGACAGCTCCGCGCTGCTGCAGCTCTGACCGGCGCTGCACACGCCAGCCAGCGCCAGCTCGAGCTCCAGCTCCAGTCGCGGTGTATCGTCGGAGGCCCTCAGCTGTGGTCTCCCGGACGCGTGTGAACCAGCCGCTAATACCTCGCCATGTGTGAACCCTCCAAATTGGTGCGCCGGTCTGCAAACCTCCCGGGATCCGGGATCGCACCGGGGACGTTATTACATCAGTCCAGTGCTCTACCGCCTGGGCCATTCCGACAACGAGATGGAGGAGCAGACCAAACGCCGTCGTTACATAAGTACGGCATTCTGAGCACTCCATTCACGGCATGCCGTACATACTTCCGCATTCACGGCACCTTGGTAAGATTGGGCCCAGGGGCGGTAGCGGCTCAGGGAGACCCCTAAAGGATGCGTAGGTGTAGGTAGGTAGAGCCCGTGGTCAACCCTGCCGGAAGCACCAGGGGCCGGCTCGTGGCAATCCCCGCGGTGTGAGTGACACGCCCACACGCCGTACCCGTCACACGGTATCAGCGAGGACAGATAACATGGATTCCAGGGACAATACATGCCTCGGTCTTTCACCGGGGGCCTATTGATGGCAACCGGTGACAGCAGCTCACTCCCCGGAGTGCCGTGATCACTGTGATGATTCCCTGCAGAGGCTTACTCACTCATTCAGACAAACCGACGGTCCTCATGAGAATAGGCACGTGACAACTCTGCTCCGGTGGCGCCGCGTCTGCAGTCGGCATGGCGTCGGCACGGCCGGCTGCCAGGAACCGCACCTCTCCCCGGAACATGACGCGCGCCCAGCGAGGATGCCTCAACGCGGCCGTGCATCTCCGCGAACGGGCCAACTTCAACAAATGACGCCAAACGGCCCCCTGCTGACCGACCAACCGGCCGGCCGGCCGGGCGGGCGGCGGGCGGCTCGCAGGGGAGGGGGATCGCAGGGGCGGGGAGGGGGATTGGCGAGCCCTGCAGACTGGGCTGATCCGGTCAGCAGCACTCGGCCGGACCGCCGCTGCACGTGCATGAACTCAGCACTCTCAGCGGTGCAGATGTCTTGTCGGACCGATTGACGCCCGTGTCGGGGGGAGGGGGAGGGGTGACGGGTCCGGGTCAGAACTGTCGCGCTGAGCTACGGCCTTGTTCCGTCGCGCCCTGTCGCTGTCGACCAAATGCGGTCGGCCCGGGACGCTGATCGAAACGCTGTCTCTAGGGCTCAGACTGTGACCTGACGTGGCATCCGACCGGTACAATGCACTGCAGTGCACTGCACTGCACTGCACTGCACTGCACTGCACTGCACTGCACTGCACTGCACTTGCAAGTCGGGACCCCTAGACACTAGACATAGACAGTAGACAGTCGTGCGTACGTCGGTGAGATCCGGGCAGCGCTTTACAGCTACACCGGCTAAGGCCCGGACCCCGGACACGAACCTTCTCCGTCCATATCTCCTTAGCAGCAGCCGGCCCGTCCGCTGACCCGCTCGCTGGGGAAGGGGAGGGGAAGGGGCGGCGGGGGTGGGGTACATTGGACCAGTGGACACCCGAGCTCGCCGCCGCCGCCGCCGCCGCCGCCCCGCCGTCGTTCCCGGTTTACGACGGTCGTGCTCGTTACAGTGGGCCTCGTTGCTGGCGCTGCTGGAACGGCTGCAGACGGGTCACGGCTGACGGTACCGACGCCAGCAGCGGGTCCGAGCAGGCAGCGTGTCCGCCTCGGTCCCTGTGCCCTGGTCAGACACGCGGTGCTGGATTCTCTGCTGTGCTGTGCTGTGCTGTGCTGTGCTGTGCTGTGCTGTGCTGTGCTGTGCTGGATCGGTGGTGGTGATGCTGCGTGAGATGTGTCTTGTTAGAAAGTCTTGCGATTGTGCCGAAGAAGCATTAATTACGGTTTTTCCACCAGCAGCGCGAGTGGAATTTTCTTGACCCTCACTCTTCCTTTCGTCTCGAGGTCGCAGAGTTGGCCGGAAGTTCAAGGCGGCCTTTCCCGGAAGACTGACTCCGGAAGCTGTAGATCTTTGCCATCTGGTGGATCCTGCGCGGTTTCTCTGCGGCGGAGGCGGCTGTGAAGCTCCACCATGTCGTTATCTCGTGGGGCTCAGACTGACCGTCTCCCGGCAGGGCTGACGTGTTCCTTGGCTGGGCGGCTCCGGAATCCGACGGATGTCAGAAGCCAAAAAATGGCCAGAGTCGATAAACATTCCCAAGTTTCCAGCCTGTTCTGTGAAGACAGAACGGGCATCAATCATATTTATGAAGAGCCTTCCGACCGTTTGGTACTCAAAAGTTCGCAGCCGAAATAGATTGTTTATGATCCTCATCGGTACGACTTCACCTGCCGAACATTTCTGACCAGTTTGTATCCTTTATTCCGCGGCTGGCGGCGGAGCGGGCCAGCCAGCTGATAGCTGACTCGCCTCGGCCCGTTACCTGGCTGGCTCGCTGGGTGAGTCAGAGTCTCTGGTCCGCCGCCAGTGTCAGCGGCCGTGTCTGGAGCACGCCCGATCCAGCACGGCCGCCGGCCCCCCGCGCGTGCCCACCGGATGGGGGTGAGTCACTGCCCGCGGCGGCCACCAGCGTAGTACGCCGCCGCGGTGGGGGCGTGGGAACCGGCCGCGCGGCCGCCGCAGACGCCGCAGCCGCCGGGCAGCCTTGCCGACCAGTTGTACGCAGGGGAGACTCGACTGCCGTGAGAACCAGAGCGTTACGGATGCTGTGACCGTGCTCCCGTCTCTCCATGCACGATCGTCGTGACACGGATCTGCGTCCGGCCGCTGACCTGCCGGTCGTGACCCCCTCACGGTGGCACTCAATGCCCCGGTGGCACTCACAGTGGCACTCAATGCCAGCCGGTGGCACTCACAGTGGCACTCAATGCCAGCCGGTGGCCGCGTTAATTGATACCTTCTGCATGGACCCTGCTTACCCGGTGGTCACTTGGCAACGTTACGACCGTCACGGCGGTCACGTTACGACCGTCACGGCGGTCATGTTACGGCGGTCATGTTACGACCGTCACGGCGGTCATGTTACGACCGTCACGGCGGTCATTTCGACTGACGGTGGCTCTCGCGGTGTGACGGTCCTCCTGGCCGACCGTCCCGACCGGTGTCCGGTCTCGTCCCGTCTCGTCCCGTCTCGTCCCGTCTCGTCCCGTCTCGTCCCGTCTCGTCCCGTCTCGTCCCGTCTCGGGCCGCGACAGTCCCGCGTCGGTATGTTTTTGTATCCTCCCACCGCGTGTTAGTTTACCTGTCCTCACTGATTACTGGTGAGATCCTGCCGGCGTCCCTGGAGTCCGAGAACGCGCCGCTCTACGTCGGAGCTCGCCGTTCCGGGCTCGGAATACCTGGTCGGCGGTATTTCTGTCGGCGGCCGCTACACACACAGGTGCAGCCGGGAGACCTTTGCTCCGTACGGTGCACTATATCACCAGAGTGGTACGGTATGACGTAAACGAGCCGCGGGGCGGGGGAGGGGGAGGGGCAGCCGATAGACCTCCTGGGAACTTCAGTCCGAGTGCAGCGACCAGGGGCGCAGCTAGAGGGGGCAGATGGGGAACGCGCCCCCTTCCATCGGGCTGACTTAAACACGAAACAAATTATCGGTGACGTCCCTGTTGAGGACTTTTTAGGGGGTCTGCAAAATATAGTGGCCTAAATTCGTGAATATTTTTTATTTACATTTTTGTCGGGAGAGGGGCCTTTCGAGGAGGCCCCTGGGGATGCCATTCCCCCCTGTTGTCTGAGGTCTGGCTGCGCCCGTGGCAGCGACAATGACGTCAGAGACGCCGACTCTTGACGCACACGATAACAGCGCCGCTAAACGACAGCCTGCCGCGCTCGACGAGTGCACGCCTGGTTAGCAACCGGATAGAGATCGATCGGACGCCAGCCTCAGGTGGCGCTGGCGCTGAGCACGGCCGAGTCGCTGCACAAGAGCTATTTCGGGGAGATCGCAATCCTTTCACCGCGCGCGGCGCGCGCTCGCACAGTAGCCTAATCAACTTAGCCGGCGCGTGAGCGGTCGGCGCGCCGCTCCCGCACGGCAGATTAGAGCCAGACAGCGGGTGTGGCCTGTGGTGTGGCCCGGGGCGGTCTGGTTCCGGTCTCACCGGAAGCAGTACAGGTGCTTCCGGCGGCGGGTCATCTCCAACACCTGTGTCGGTGCGCGTGCACTCACAGCGGCGGCGGGCGAGCGGGGCACACAAGTGTGTCGGGTGCGACTTCACCGACCCGTCAGACGCGTGTAATGACACCACTCGGCGGTGGTGCGGCGCGCAGCTGGGCGGAACAGGTGTGACCTGGGCCACGTCCGGTGACCTCAGGTGGTGCCCGAGGTCACCGGATGACCTCGGGCACCATCTGGCCGTGCGACCTATGGCACGGCCAGACGTGGTGCATGGTTGGGGTTCAAGGTCGGGTGGGTAAGGCGGGCAGACACCACTGTTGGGCGCTCACGTGGAGCTCCGGTAGAATACGGTGGAGTGGTTCATACGAGGGACGCGTACCCTTTGACCGATTGACCGAGTGTGGATTGTCATGCAAACGGATTGTAGACGCTTTTGGTCTGAAACTATTCCTGCCCACGCGTAACCGTTTCGTCAGCTCAGGCATGTTCTAACAATACTTTATTTCTCATTTTTTCGCATTGCTTTCCTACATAATGTGACACCCTAAAAGGTGTGTTGCATTCTGTAAGTAGCACGCATGCAGCGAAATTATCACCGACGACATTGCATTAAGTGGTCTGGGTTACGTGTTCGTGGTATTAGCAATTTTACCGACAGTAAGGAAGATCGCCACTGTGACAAGCTGCTGTTAGCACCAGTCGGACCTTATTTGGCAATAGTTGAATGGGTTCCACATCTATTCCGCTACTGAAATCAGCTATTTGTGAGAGTTTCGCTCCGGTAGCTGGGCGGCATTGTTCCTGCGTAGAACTTCCCGGTGCCCGGGGACCCGTCGTGCCTTGTCGCAGCTACCGTACGGATAGCGCGCCGATTCCAAATCTGTCCTCGAGTAGCAAAGTGGAGCTGGTTGTGACTCATGAGATTCGCTTTTGCCTGTGTTTGGCCTTTCCAGTGTCAACCCGCGGCGAATGGCCGTCGCTGAAGGTTCTCAGTCAGAGTTCAGACAGGTAACTGCCGCTAGACAAAAAATCGAACTAGACGGTGAATTGTTTCTAGGTCCGGTCAGTGTCGGTAGGCCACGTATCCATTTAGCCGGACAATCACGGTGTCGGTGTGTAACGGACTTACGGACTGTAACGAACTTACTAACCGTCCACCGCGGTATGTCACGTGACTGCTGACCCAGCCACTGCAGTATGTCACGTGACTGTGCTGACCCAGCCACCGCAGTATGTCACGTGACCCTGTTGAGCTAGGCCACCGCGGTATGCCACGTGACTTGACCCAGCCACCGCGGTATGTCACGTGACTGTTGAGTTAGGCCACCGCTCGACGCTGTGTGTGTGCCACGTAACTGTGACGGTTTCCCCGGGTCTGCGCGGCTCTCCGGCCCACCGGCCGCTGTCTGGCTGCATGGTCCGCTGCAGCTGCACCCCCTCCCGTCCCCCTGGTAGCCGTGTTCATGTCGGCTGCAATGATCCCCCGGTCCGTTGGCTGATGGGACGCCCGCTGTTAATGTCGCCAGACACCAGCGGCTGAAGGCGTCCAATTGGCTGAATTCCGGCCACTTATTTGATGGCACACTGTGGTATGCCGGCGCTGCACGGGGCGTGTGGCAGCTCCGGCACAGGCACGGCATGGGTATGGATCACACAGGCACGTGACAGAATTAATTATCTGCTGAGCCACTTGCTCTCCGTCCCGGTAGCTAGGACGTCCCCGCCGTACCCCCATGGGCTTGCATCATCCAGGGCCCGGGCATATCCTTTCATTTCCTCCTATCCCGATATACGTCAGCCTGGCCTGGAGGTATAACTCCGAAGCTACATCCCGGTAGCTAGGACGTCCCCGCCGTACCCCTTTAGGCTTGCATCAGCCAGGCATATCCTTTCATTTCCTCCTATCCCGATATACGTCAGCCTGACCAGTGGCCTGGAAGTATAACTCCGAAGTTAATCTCCATTTTTTCAAGCGGATGTCCGACTGCGCGATCCTCTCACTGCGATTCGGGTCTCTGCAGCGTAGCGGTCTCCCGAAACGAGTCCTGTACAGCGTCGTACACCCTCCGTGCCGGACGGATCACGCTCCGACTCCGAGAACCGCGAGGCGCCGGTGAATTCAATGATATCATACCCGGTATGAGGTCACTCCTTCCGATCCTGAATTCCCATTGCTTTACGGCGGAAGGAGGCGGAGCCTGCGCTGCAGTATGACATCACTTCTGCTCAGCCCGCCGAGCCCGCCGATCAAAGGCCGCGAGATACGGCTCGTTCTGCCATCTCACTCTTGAACCCTGGCCCTGCGCGAGCCTGGCGCGCCGGTGTCAACCAATCACATCGCCGGATGTCGCCCTCTGCCCCATGAACTCCGTGTATTTGCTCTCCATCGCTGAAATAATCCGAGCGCGGTATAAATACATGTATGACGTCGGTTGTGTGACGTCACGGCGTGCTGGGCGCTGATTGGCCACCGACGGCTCGATAGCGGCCCATTCATGCGGCCGTATAGTGTGTAGCGCGGCAGGCCGGCGGCCAGTCTTGTGCTGACGCTGGCTGAGAGAGGTGTGGACGCGTCCGCTCGTCGTGACCGAGGCCATCGGTGGTCGACAGGTGCCTCCCACATCCCGGCCAAGATGATCATGGACGGAGGCGAGCTGGCGGCGGTGCCTAGCCTCGCCGATGCGCACTTCAGCCTGCTTGGATTCGAGAGCTGTAAGGAGCCGTTCTCGCCTTCGCTGAGCCCCAGCCATCTGCCCGACCCGGGCAGCCTCAACACGCCGGCCACCGCCGGATCAGACATACCCTCCTTCTTCAGCAGCTTCCCGACCATCAGCACAGGTTAGTACAGCTGTGCAATGGGGTGATCGAGTCTTCGACGAGCTGGGGTGTGATTTAGCCGCGGCTTCTGCCGCGCGGTCTGTTTTTGTGTCCGTTTGTTTGTCTGCTGCTGTATGTTTTTGCACTGTCGTTTGATTATACCGACATATGACGGTCAATCATTTAATAAACTGTGTTTAGTTAAATCTCTTCACAGACATTGTTGTATTTGTTTTTGTGCGCGAAACACGTCTCTACCTACATGTTTTTGTTATGTTATTTTTCATTGTTGCTGACATATTCTTTCATATATATCAATTTGTTTAAACAAACATCACTTTCTCCACATTTTGATGATAACACATGCTAATCTACACAGGCTGTGAAACAATAATTGTGTTTCGAGATGTTTCTCTAGAACAGCTGGAACCGCTTACGTAACTTGCACAAAATGTTTGGTCAGCATGACACGCTGAGCCCATCGTCAAACATTAACTGTCTTTGAACAACGATCATTTAAGCACGCACATTTAGGTAGTAACTAACAACTGAAATATGTTAGTTTAGTGTGATGTTTTGGAACTTGATAACAACGTTCTGTTAATGATGGAATCAGTACACTTCTACACGCCAATTTACACTTTAAACACCATAAGTTCTACTTCTACGTTGTTATGTAGTACATTTGGAACTTGGAAGGACTGATAATGACGGTAAAATGCTTGTGACAAATTTCATAGTTAATCAGAAAAAAATAGACACACATAACTGATTCAAGATGGTACGACATTCATTTGACAAAGTAAATGTAGAGCTTAATAGACTGTCGGAGGAATTTTTGGTTATTTTTGCTGTAGGTTTTATATTTTTCCTGTGTAGCAAATCTACATAATAACTATTTGAACATTTTGGCATCCTTTAACGAATGTTTGACAATCATTGGATGTTAAATGCACGGTTTTAACATGGATAAGAGACATAAAGAACTGTTATGCACTTAGGTAACAACAAATTCCCTATACGCTGCAAAATTTCTGGTTTTAATAATGGATTCGATTGTTTATGATAATAACAGTAATTTATTAATTATTTTGTTTAAATTTGTTCGAAATCACAGGTGCTGAGAGCGCCTTGATTTGAAAAACAGTACAAAACATAACTAAATTTCATAATGTCGACAAATAACATCAAATAAAAATAGCTACAGCATTCTTTGGACCTTTGCACCCGTCTCTTGCCTTCCGTCCTTCAGCACACAAGAGCTATCTAAATGGAATCATTCGAACCGTTTTAGCAAACAGTCGTTACCCTCGATCTCACGCACCTATACCGGTGTTACTAAGCACTGCTCCACGCACCAGAACCGATTTCGGCAGGACCTCTGACGTCATCCTCCTTCCCCTGATCTCGTTCTCAATAAACCGAGCGTACTGGGGCGGTCGGGCGGCTGGTTGACCGACTCAGCCATCGGAAGCAGCGTCAGCAGCGGCGGCGGCGGGCGGCGGGCTGGCCGACGTCGCATGCGACGCGACGCGTGCGAGGTCCGCCGGTCTCCAGGTGGCCTGCTGTGACGTCAGAGTTGCACGTGACGTCTGTCATCGATCCGTTGACGAGTCGCCGGCGGCGGTCACAGGTGCCGCCGGCTCCGTCAACGCCGGCGCGCGGCGACCTTGCGCCGTTGGCGGTCGGGCGCTCGATGCCGCGTTGACGGAGCAGCTGCGGGGTCCACAGGATCGAAGAGGACGAGCCGCGCCCCCACCGCGCCGACGCCGTTGACCGTTGGCAGTTGACCGAGACGTCCGGCCGGCCGCCGCCAACGGCCAACCGACTAACCCGAACGGTACCTCCCCCTAGTGTTGACGACCCGCTCCCAGTGGCCTTGCGGCACAGCTGGCCCCTCTGGGCGGCTCACTGGGTCGTGGCACGCGCCGTTCCCACGCGGGTTCCCGCGCCCCCTCCGCGGCGCGCCGCCCCGTCTGCCGGCAGCCGCCGCCGCCCGGCCGCGCGCCCTGTATGGTCAAGTGCCTGCTCATGCGACGTCATGCAACGTCACACTCATGACGTGCGCCAGTCGCACTCCGCTTGGCCGCCGCGGAACTATGCGTGACGTCAGTGTGACGTCATCCGATGAGCTCACAGCGGCGGCCGCTGATTGGCGGGCGGTGATGTCAGACGCGCCGCGGGTTGCCGGGCGGCCGGCCGGCCTTGGGCACCGTTGCCGACCAGCCACCTGTTTGCAAACCGACAAATATTGCCATGAGCTGACCAAATAAGAGCGGGCTGGCTGCGGCGGGGGGCGTGTTACCTTGTCGCGGGTCGTACTGCGTGGGACCCGGGTCCGGTAGTGTCACGGCCGGCCGGACAGAGGCGCTTTTCTGGCAGCGTGGTCGCCTCTCGCCGCGCCGTAATGACCAGGCTCGCCTCGGGTGTGCCGCGCCGCGCGCCCCTGCGTGTGTGCGTGTCTGTCGGCCGGCCGGCTGGCCGTGTTTGTCGGATGGAGGTCGCGCCGCGCCGCGCCGCGCCGCTCACAGCCGCTCAATCGAAACAGACATGCACCCGGCGTGAGAGCAAACACTTGCGTCGCGCCGGTGTGCCATTAAGCTGTCGACGTGGCCCGGCGCGGCGCCGCGTCGCGAGTGTCGTCGTCGTGCCGCCGCCGTCGCGCTATAATGCACTGTAATCACCGGTCATTAAACTGATGGTTCGTCGCCGGCCGTTTTTGCCGCATGTTTTAGCAGTGCGACGCGTCGGCAATAAATTCACATCTGGCCGGCTCGAGCGCTTCATTAATAATCGACGGGGAAAAAGTGGCGGCGCGGTGCGGGCAGCCCCGCTCGCCTCCTGCTGGACGGCGCAGAGCGCGGTGTTCGTGTCGGCTACACGAGCTCAGCAGACGCCGTAACCGACACTGACTGACGGAGACTCCACGGCGTCAGAAATTCCCACGGGTCTCTACGGCCCCTCAGCCCAGCTCCCAGTACACCGGACATATGGACCGTCGGCCGGACGCGCCGCGACCTCCTCCTTCCTGGGCGGTGGCGGCGCGTCGCCAGCCGGGCCGTCCGCTTTATTCTTGACCGTGATGATGGCCTCGTCGTCGTCGGCGGCGGCGGCGGCGGTCGATGGCGTGACGTCAGCGTTGGTGGTCGCGGCCAATCTATATGGAGACGGGCTCTGGAAATAGCGGTGCCGGTTATAGGCGGGCGGTGCCGGCGTCGGCGCGCTCCGACCGGCATCGTCGGCTCCGGCGGGTCCGGCTGTTTTCAGATCGGGCGGGCTAAATCGGGCCGGCGGACGGCTCATGACGGTATTTTTAGCATCCGCCGGCGCCAGTCAGGTGTGTGTGTGTGTGTGTGTGTGTGTGTGTGCAGGCCACACGACAGATGGAGGGCAATCTGACGGCGGGGGTACTCTCTCCCGGCGCTGCACGTCGGGCCGGGCACCGGGGAGCTGCCCTGCACGCTCCGAGCTCAGAGAACGTCGCAGCGGCGCGACACGGCGCCGAGAACGACGCAGAGAACTCAGAGATTCTCAGAGAACGACGCAGATGTGACGCGGCGCCGAGCTCGGAGTGCGACGCAGATGTGACGGCTGTGCAACCTGACAGCCCTCACCCCGCCGCTCTGCCGGTGGGGGAGGGGGGGGGGCACAGGAGGTCAATCCACCGGCCAGGCCGCGTCGACAGCCCTGATGTCACCCCGCCGCGCGCGAAAAACGGCGTGACGCTGACGCGGCGCAGGGGCGCTTTTTGCGGCGCACGGTCAGCCTGATTGAAAGAGGGACAGAGACGCGCGGATTGACGCCGTCCGTCGCGGCCGGGGAGTCGTGTCCGCCTGACAGCGGCACTGGGCACAGCTACATCTCCCTGCCGCCCCGGCCGTGAGAGAGGCCGCGCCAGGAACGCCGCGCCACCGAGCGGCCGCGCCAGGAACGCCGCGCCGCCGGCCGGCCGCGCCAGCTCTGTCGCTAGGTAGCGGTCGGCGCGGTCGGCGCGGCGAACACCTGCACAGTGCACACGTGTGCACTGTTTATGGTGAGACAGACTGTCACCCTGCCGACCGGCAGAACCCCGCGGCCTCTGACGTCATTTAGCAGCTGGCGATGTGCAGAAGAAAAGTACAAGCGAAATATGCATATCTTTACAAAATAGCGAACACTCGCAATATCCGACACTCCCCCAGCGCACATATGTCAACACTTTACATAATGGACACTTCAGATGTCAGGTTTCTATATAATGTTCAGCTGAAGAAACCCTTACTCCCTCTATCGTGTGAATACTCCACCGTGATTATTAGCTGTATCGCCTCTACACTCTGAGCGTACCTGTTCGCCCTCGCTGACGGCTCCTCTCTCTCTGTGTTACAGCTGACGCCACTACGTCCGCGGCAGGTAGTCCAGCCGCCAGCTGCTCCAGTTACGAGGAGCCCGCCGAGCCCGCGCCCGCCACCAGTCCGGCGCCCAGCAGTCCGGCGTGCTCGCACGCCTCCTCCACGCCGGCCCTGCCGCCGTCGGCCAGCCCGCAGGCGGCCATGTTCCCGTCACAGCACCAGGCGCCCGGCGCCACCACTGACCACCAGCGGCTCAGCTACCGGGCCGCCTTCACCTCGGCGCCAGGGGCCGAGCAGGCGCCGCAGCCGCCGGCGCCCGGCGCGCCCGCCATCGGCTCCTGGCTCTTCACGCCGCTGTTCTCGCTGTTCGGCCAGCAGCCGATGGCCGACCAGGCCAGCCAGCAGGCGATGTTCCAGCAGCAGCAGCAACATCAGCAGCAGCAACAGCAGCAGCAGCAGCAACAGCAACAGCAGCAGCAGCAGCAGCACCAGCAGGCGCAGTTCGAGCAGTTCGGCGCGTCGCCCGGCAGTGACCTGCTGTTCGACCCGACCGGCAGCTACGCGCTGAAGCAGTCGGCCGGCTTCGGAGGCTGCTCCGTCAGCTCGGCCGGCGTGACCCCGCCGCTGCCGCCGCAGCAGTGGCCGGCGCCCGCCTTCGGCGCCTCCCTCGACTACGGCGCCGGCGCCGTGGCCGCCGGCCCCTCGGGCGTGCCGCCGGTGGTGCCCAAACAGGAGCCGTTCACCAGCGAGAGTCAGCGGCTGAGTACTTCCCCCTCCACCAGCAAGGGCCACGAAGATCCTGTTCGCAGGTCTACCAGCAGATGCCGCTGCCGGCTGAAGCTGCTGCCCGTCAAGCAGCGCAAGTACGCCAAAACCGGCCGAAAGCAATTACGCCGCCAGCGAGCGCTCGTAACGCCTGCCCGGTGGACACGTGCAAGGGCCGCTTCTCGCGCTCCGACGAGCTGACTCGCCACATCCGGATCCACACGGGCCAGAAGCCATTCCAGTGTCGCATCTGCATGCGCGCCTTCTCGCGCTCGGACCACCTGACGACGCACATCCGCACGCACACGGGCGAGAAGCCGTTCTCGTGCGAGGTGTGCGGCCGCAAGTTCGCGCGCTCCGACGAGAAGAAGCGGCACGCCAAGGTGCACACCAAGCAGAAGATGAAGCGCGAGCCGCGCTCGGGCGGCAGCGGCGGCGGCTGCGGCGGCGCGGCCGGCAGCGCGGCGCGCGGCACCCTCTCTCACACCGCCACGTCGCAGGACACGACCGCCAGCCGGCCGCCGTTGTGAGCCGCGAGGCCGAGGCGGTCGCTGGCCGCCGTGCTTCTAGTCCGACTCCGCGTCGTTTTGTGATATTGGCGGGCGGTGTCGCGGCCGCAGCATGCGCTACCTGGGAGTACAAAGGGCCGTCGGCTGCGGCGGCGGGGCGCCGCGGCGCGCGCGCGCGCGCGGATACTACGAGGTCAGCTTTAACTGGTGGCGGTGCGGCGGTGCGGCCGGAGCACGGGTCCGAGTCTTCAGCGAGGCCCGCGGCCAGCCAGCGGGCACGCCGCCGCCCCACCGCCGCCGGCCGACTCGCGCCATCTCGCACATTTTCGGGCAGGGGCGCGACCGGGCCCGCGCGGCGCCGGTCTGCTGGCCGGCACAGGGCAGCATGGCTCAGCTTGGGGCGAGAGGCTGGGGCTGCCGCAGCGGGCTGCGTGACGCTGCTGCTGCTGCGGCGGCTGCTGCGGCGGCGCAGGCTGGGTAGACGGGGGTAGTCGGCAGGGTCTGGGGCCGGCGGGCCAGGCTGCGCTCCTGCCCTGCCCTCACGACCTGGCGGCTCGCGATGCGGTTGTACCGCCGATTCCAAACGCCCGACATCATATATAAACTCGCCGTTCACGCGCTATCATGATTGTTGATGTACCTTGTTACTGTTCTTATATAAATGCTTTTTGCTTCTATGTGACCTGACATGGCAAGAGCCGACTTTTGGGGATCGTGCGTGGGTGGACAGAGGGGCGTGTTGTCATGGCAACGCACTCGTACACCGAACATCGAGGGATGGTATCTACGGTATATGTAGAAATTAACCCGACATGGTGAACTGTCATCGTTTTGAGAGGTGTAACCACATAACACCACCAGTATTGACATTGCGCCGACTCGGTGGAAAACATGTTTAGTTGATAGTAATTTATTTTTGCTGCTATGTCTTGATGTGATGTAAAATATGTTACATGACTAATACATTTTAATGACTATTTGAGCGTTTTCAAGGAACCTTCTGAAACTCCCGGGGAGTTGCAAACACGCGACGCTCGAAAGACGACGTATCCAAAGAAACGAACTGGTTCAAGGCTTGGACACGATACACACCACAAAACATTAACAAACTACAGAGATGTATCGTCGTCAATCAAAGAAACACTGGCAGAGCAGCCAGCAAAAGCATGTTTTCTAGGCATGGACGGATCCAGAGGGGGGGGGGCACGGGGCTATGGCCTCCCCAATTCACCAAATTTGAAGAAAATTTGACACATTTTCTCCAGAATAATCGGGAAAACTAAGCAAATTTTACTAAAGAAAGTTTGTTTAATCAGTACTGAATACATAAGCAAGCGACATCCGATATGAGTTTTCTAGAATTGTGCGAGACTTTGTGGGAACGTGTCCCCTCAACATTTTCGGATTTTAACATTAGGCCTATGGACGTTGCATGGAAAGAATGGACTTCAGAATGCCTCCGTCCCCCCCCCCCCAACTTTCGGGAGGTGACGTCGCCCTTGTTGCAGCAAATGCAAAACTTAGCAGTTTTATTCAACGGCAATATGAAATTTGCTCGCGTAGCCGCAAAGTAAACGCCTTCCCATTATGTAACACATGAAGACAACCTATGAAGTGGAAATGTCGCAAGCTCAAGGACAAGTGTATCAAAAGTCATCAACAAATCAGTTTGGTGAATAACCGTGACCAGGCTTCACATCAAACTATTATACATTGTTGAAAATTACTATCAGCTGCTGACCCTGCTGTGCTAGACAGCTGCTGTGATGATCAGCTGCTGTGATGGCCAGCTGCTGTGATGGTCAGCTGCTGTGATGGTCAGCTGCTGTGATGGTCAGCTGCTGTGATGGTCAGCTGCTGTGGTGGTCAGCTGCTGTGCTGTGATGATCAGCTGCTGTGATGGTCAGCTGCTGTGATGGTCAGCTGCTGTGATAGTCAGCTGCTGTGATGGTCAGCTGCTGTGATGGTCAGCTGCTGTGATGGTCAGCTGCTGTGATGGTCAGGTCAGCGCTGCCAGCCCTCACGTGTCACGACCTCGGCCCTCTGTCAGATTTGAGCCACGCGGCACCGACAAAGGTGTCAGTGGACCCCTCCCCTCCCCTGGCCCCCTGTTCGGGTTGGCAGCTGACATTTGCTGGTGGCCGCAGTGCGACCTTTGGACGCGATACGAACATCGCTTAAAGAAGCACGTTGCAACGTTTTATGTAAGGGTAAGTACGGAAGAGAATTCAGAGGAACGTTTAAAAAAAAAAAAACATGAAATGAAATGTGGATGAAAATTCATTTACCATGGGTGAAACGTGTCTTTTTTCAAATATTCCTACAGGGTCTTTCAATAGAAATGTATTTTTTAATTTGCTTATTTGAGGCATATACAATGAACTTAGATATTATAAAATATGGTTCAATTAGCGTCGAGTTGACAGCTGGACATTTGTTATTTAGCAATTTTAGGTGGTTTGGTTGATGCGAACAAGTTTTGGAAGGATTTTTTCACACAGGATTGTCAAATTCGGTTGTTTGATTTCACGGCAAAAAATCGTCGGCAAGGATAAACCGAGGATGAATATATTTGCTCGTGCATTTTGAGCTAGTGGCACGTGCATAATGTATTCTTATTCTTGCACGATATATTTTCAACCAACCGCAACCAGAAAGGGCTACTGGTTTCAGCAAGACGGTGCGACGGTCCACACCACGGTGGCCGCAAGAAGCTGGCTGCAAGGACAAGTTCGGCTACCGAGTCATCGATCCCCTCACTGCGCACCCTTACCTGCAAAGCCAGACTGAACTCTCTACAGTTGGACTTAGGGTTCTGTGACGTTCCTTCCTGGCGGCATCTACGCAAAAAAACACCAGCCATTCCCTAAGAGACCTAAGGGCAACGGGAGGCCCGTGCTGATTCAGTGGAAAAAACAGGAAATGAAGTCGAGCTTGAGCGACACCCATGTGCTGGCAGGTAACGAAGGGCCCGTGTTTATATAAGGGGAGCACCCTTAATTCGAACACAGCTGGCCAACGAGGAACTAGTTTACTGACAGGACGTGAAACACTGTAAAGGTCACCCAACAATGAGCGTGGATGTGCATAATACAGTTTTATGTGTGCAAAAAAATGCAGTTTTAATTACTATGTTCACGATTTTTTTTCCAGTTAAAAATCAAGCAAAAACCGAATTCGACGTCACTGAGGAAAAAGATCCTTCAAAACTTGTTTCCATTCAACAAACCACATTCAAAATGTATAAATAAACAAAATGTCCAGATGTACTCGGACACAGGTATACTAAATTTAATAATTTTAATCCATTTTAAACGTCTTAGATAGGCAAATCAAAAAATACATTTTTATTAAAAGACCCTGTAGAACCATTTACTACAATTAAATAATATCAAAGTAAGCAATATCAAGATAAATAATATCAAGATAAGATAACGCTTTTTTGTTTTAGTTGATGGAACAATTTGATCAACCAATTTTACGTTTGACCTTACCAACTTTGGAGACAAGGAATTTCGCTGATTAAAAGAACATCTGTCACCTTGTGTTGATCAAGAATGCCAACAAACATGGATGTAACTTTGCATGTGGTTGGTGTTGAAAATCCACACCAACTTATTGTAGGAGATGCAATTTTGATCATCCAAAGGGCTTTTTCGGGACCGTTTGTTCCTACATTTAAACTGCCCGTTTGTTTTATACAACAACTCATTTTTGCACCATTTAAAAAGAAGAGCGGACGAAATTCGGAAAATAAAAATAAAAAAATAAAATTATATCAATAACAATCCACACCAACTTTGAAAACGTTTTTAAGCCCATGCCAACAAATATTATTTGTTAAAGCTCCCCCAATAAATGCAAGTTTGCGAAAATTAATGCCGATGGAGGTGCGTATACCGCTACGCTTAGTAAAAGTTAAAACTATTAGCTGAAACATGTTTCTTTCATTAAATCCTGTCCACTGAGTGAGGCTTGGAATTGCATTTAGAACTACCGCGCTCGGCTGCACTCGGCATGATGTAGCATGGACACACGTTTTCTAAGAATATACGATTGTATTACCGCGTCCCTACATATGTTCCTCGAGTGGCGAACAAAGCCACCAGCGATTGTTCGGAGGAGCACTTTCCATTTTTGCCGAAACGGCGACAAGTTCGCCACCACTGATCCCCCGATAGCGCCCTAGGAAGCTGTGTGCGTGGCACGTGCAATATTGTAAGTAGCACTTCATATCTTGCTGTAGAGCATGTCTACTTAATTCAGTCCTCCAGCGAATAATGTTATCCCTGTCCATCAGCTACAGCAGACTAGCCGCCAAGTTACGGTACTACACGCACTCATATTCACGCATAATACGCATTCCTAGCACGAACATATTGTTCAAGCGCCGGCGTTCGACACATGTATCGCTGGCTAACCACTAACCAGCACGGTGCTGCCCGCTCGACTGGCAGGCAATCACGGTGCTGGCTAACGGGTTGGTAACACGAAACGTCAGGCAACGGCCACGCGCAGCCCGCTGGCCGCCCCGACAGCCACGCGACATTCAGACCGGCCGCTTCACCTAGCTGTCAAACGGGCCGCCCTGTGAGGGTCGGCCGGGTCGCCGGGTCGCCGGGTCACAGGTGCACCCGGCAGGCGCACCTGAGAGCCGTGTATGTATGGCACAATTGGCACAGTGGCACACGAGAGCAACCTTCGAATGGCACACGAATGATGTACTCGGCTGGTATACGAGAGATGCGTCTGTCGGTGCACAGGGGCGCGGCCAAACCTTCGCCAATGGAGGGGCACGACATCCCCAGGGGCCCCCTCAGCAAAGGGCCCCCCGAAAAAATAGCGCAAAAATCAGAATCTCCCCGGATTTAGGCCACTATATTTTGCAGGGCCCCAAAAAGTCGCAAAAAGGGACGTCGCCGATATTTTTTAGTGAAGAAGTCGGTCCAATGGGGGGGGGACGTGCCCCCTATGCCCCCTGCCTGCGCCCCTGCCGGTGCACCACAGTCACAGCTACGTGGCACATGAGTGGTGGATTGGAGTGGTGTATTAACTAGCGGTGTCAATCGGTAACCAAAATTTTGTTACGAAACAATGTGTGACGATTTCGGTAATCGGTCGGCTCCAGGCTTATAAATTTTTGGACACTTTCAGTCAGCTCAATCTTGTTAAATAAATATATCTGTTTAAAAATCGTCAATCTATGGACATTTTGCCTCAACTCCAACATCGAGTCAATATTGGACGAATCAAAATGCCTCCTGTTTGGTATTGGATTGGTTTTGGTCAGGAAATTTTGGGAAAATGACATCACAAGTATTAACCCTCGCCCGTGTAGGGCAAGATCACTACGTGACCTGTAGGGGGAGGGGGGGGGGTACGAATCCCCTCCTTGGCGTTTGGCTCCTAATTGAGCTAGAGCTTTGATTCAAAAGCGAGCGTGCTGCTTGTGACGAGAGGAAGCCATTGTCATCTGATTTTAAGGTCCTGGGTCATTGTGTGCTCTCCGAGTTTATGTCAAAGACCCAAATGTCATCAAATATTAAATATGCAAAAATTAATACATTTCAAGATAGAATCGTTAAGGAACACATTAGAATGCTAAAAAGACACCACATTTGAAATCAGCATCACCAACAGGGGCGGCGCCACGGATTTTTGCCAGGGGTGGCAAACTTGACTGATTGGGTTCGCATGTATCTTTTACCGGGAAAAAGTGTCACGGAAATATGTAACGCTTATAAAGCCCCAGCGGCAACAAACCATAAATCACAGCCACATTTCATAATTTAAATGTATTATTCAAGCTGAATGGTATCTTTTAGAAGTTGGGGGGAGGCGTCATATGTTTAGCAACATTATAATTGATACCTGAGACCCATGAATAGGTATCTTTAGAAAGTTCTTCATATGTTAAGAACATTTTTATTTTGATACCACCCCCTACAGATACAGTTCGAGGAGCGCTTCGCGCTCGCTCGTCTTAGTGGCATATGGAAAATATCTGTTTGACGAGCCCGACCATCGACCCGACCGTGCGACGCTTTGAGAAGCTCATATCTTTGGAAGCCGCACTCCGATTGACAAGCGAACTTCTTTTGCTGAGTAGCCCATGCCCCAACCTACCATGGTTTTTACTCAGTGGCGACTCATGTTTGGATGAATACCACTGAGGCGTGGACGGCGACGCTGCCGCGTGAAGGGGTGTTGAAATGTGCTTGTCGCAAAAACTGCATCCCGCAACGGCTGGGCTGATTGGTCTCGAGAATATCGGTGTGTGGTTGGGACCCCTCATGCCAACGTTTAATCCCTATTCAGAGGGTGGGGGCTCTGACACAACGTGAGCGCAAGGTGCACACCTACACTACTTATCTCAGGAACGGCTTGAAACGCGATTGTGCTCCAATTTGGTGTGTGAATTAGGGACTTCATGAGTTCTAGCCGCCTCTTTCCACAAGTCAGGGGTGCGGTGACTGCACGTGGCACGTCCACACCTATTCTATATCTCCAGAAACGTCGAACCCGCGATTTAGTTTCGAATTTCTGTCGAGTGGTTAAGGGCAACATCTCAGCCACCGTCTTTCACAAGTCAAGGGTAGGGTACCTCTGCACGTGCCGCATGTGCACACCGCTATTTCTAGTATTTTCAGAAGACGGCTGAACCGGATTGTGTTCGAATTTGGTGAGGTAGTTAGGATCTTCCTCAGCGCTGCCCTTTCCAACAAGTCAGGGTGGGGTGGCTCTGCACGTGCGCACGTGCCTCACCGCCTATTATATATCTCAAGGAAACGGCTGAGCCGATTGTATCAGATTTGGTGTGTGTTAGTGACTCCGCAGCCTCAACATTTAATAAGTGAGGAGGGTGGTTTCTGCATCGTGCGCACGTGCGCACTTTTTGCTATCTCAGAAACTACTTCCTCATTGCTTGAAATTCAAACATTCCTTTGCGCTCGCTCGTTCAATCGCCAACTACGGCCGCTTTTATCTGTTTATTAGTCTGTTCAACGAGGCTATCTACCTTTACTAAATGAATCGAGTTATTAAGACGCGTTGATTTTTAACTGAAGATGATAATAAAATCAAACAGTGCTGAAATACATCATTTTTGCAAGGCCATATATAGGAAGGTAGAGTCATCCGGTGATTTACGTGGCATTGACGTCAAGCAAACATTCGTATCCATCCGCCTGCTCTCGCATTGCAGTAATGCTATTTCGGAAAAATGTCCTGTACCGAAAAGCAATAAAGGTTTACGATAATATCAAAGACCAGCATGAAAAGCTCAAATACAGCCAAATGCGAAATTGTTCAGCATCCATTAGATCGGTCAATTGGGGACACTAAGGTCAACCAAAGTTCAATGTGTGTGGAATCTGCCTAACCATACTACGCGCATGGATGAGAAATACCTTATTATTTTTAGTATTTCTCATCCATACTACTCGCCGTGCCGGTCGTAAGCTTTGACACTTTTGAACTTTACATAAACCACATGAAATGGGTACCTACAAGTCGACGCATCCCATGAGAAGGCGAACACGATAACATCAAAATATGTGTTGCACCTTTATTTGTTGAGAAGTTATTTGCGAAAAACTGTTTTAACCGACCGCAAACGGCATGCGCTAGAATTGACTACTGGGTGTGACGTTATGAAGTTTTTGTGGACATCGTTACGACTGAAGTAACGATGAGTACGAACCCCTCACCTCTCAACCATGTGGTACCTTCTGTACTTTGAGCGAGGACATGCTGGTCGCGAGGAGGTCACATCAGCTATAGCACGCTTAAATTCATTGTGAGCTACCGTGTGTAGGACTTATATGGTGCACAATATTCTTTTTGTATGAAATGGTTGAAGTGTTTGCGATGCATAATGAAATGCTTCTCGCCTGCATCTACGGTCCGGCGCTGGACAACACGCTGCTTCGTAAAAGCCGGGCGCAGCAGACCCCACTCAATCGGACAGGTATGAGCAGTGGCGTAGGTGCTTTTCATTTCGGATCACTGCAGCAGCGTCAGTTTTTATCATTGCAGCGGCGTCAAAGGATTAAATTAATATCGTCCCGGATGCCCATTCCAAGGGTAAAAGTCAAGGGAGGTAATCTTACCATTCTGTCCGTCCCTGTGACGCACATTCTTTTTCACATGATCGACTCTGTTCATTCCTGTGACGCACAACCTTTTTTACATTGTGACTGACTAGAATACAATGTGTTAATAAACCCGACATCAGTCCAGACCGGCAGAGCAGTACGTTGATTTGTAACCAAGTAGATAAAGCATTTTTAACAGGTTAAGAGCGATGCTTTAATATTTAAACAAGTGCATTTATCTGTATATGTGATTTGTTCCCATGAAGGGATGTTGAAATAGATTAGTTGATTGGTTGATTTATCATTTACATCTCATCTCTCTCCGCTCAACAGCACTTTTCGTTGACAGCGAAAGTGTTTTGTTCGTTGACACTTTTCGTTTCGTTGACTTGAGGGCTTGGTCCACCCTNGTCATCTCAGTCGTCCCCGGACCACATCCCCGCGACCAGTCCGCGGTCATCTCAGTCGTCTGCAGACCACATCCCCGCGACCAGTCCGCGGTCATCTCAGTCGTCCGCAGGACCACATCCCCGCGACCAGTCCGCGGTCATCTCAGTCGTCCCCGCGACCACATACCCCGCGACCAGTCCAGGCACCTCATTCATCACACCTCCATGCCCACTGCCCAGTGACCAGCGATGCTTTCTCCAACATGTTACTGGTGTCTGGTGGTGTTGTGATGGTGTAAGTTTTCTTCTGAAGACTTTGGACAAGGATCTTACCACTATGCCAGATTGCCCCCCCCCCCATTGTCATACTATTGGGGATAGAGTACATCAGTATCATCTAGGTACATCACAAATAGCATGACAATTCCAGTGTAAGGACAAATCCAGCAATAAATGAGTTGCCCACCCTCCCAATTTGCTGGATATTGATCACTGACATTCTCATTGCCATAGGATGAACCCGGACCGGGTCTTTGCAAAATTGAAATTAACCAGTAACCTTAGCCTATGTCTTACCTTTGCCAAATTGAAACTCATTATGACTTGCGTTTTAACCAATATATCGTGATTTAAGCAGTACATCCATGCAAATGCAGCACGGTAAACAATCATACTGGCAAACTTATCGGCTTATGTCCGTACGTCTCTCATCATAACAAATTGAAGTATGCAGGCGCCATTCAAGGATCATTGTAAACATCCACCGGCATCAAATACTTTGTTCACGCATCGCTGATATGAAAGTAAACAGTGAATATGATTGGCCACTGAAATTCATGGAGCACTACCATTTGCTCGCCACATGCTTGCGACAGCAAAAATTGCGTACTCAAATGATACTGGATCAGATATCGCATTTTGCATTCGCCGCGAAAATGAGTTGTAAAAATGGGTGGAACATTTTAACTAAGTAAATCGTCGTTGTTTTACGAGCTGTGGTATCAAGGTATTTTATTTTATATTTTTGATATGAAAGAATTCAATCTTGGGAAGTTCAAGTTGTTCATTGTTGTTGAAAGGCTAGCGATTGCTGGATTTTTCGACTGGCAGACTGCGCTACAATAGTCTACAGATCATTGGCATGCTAACGATGGGTGGTTTTTAATTTGATTAATATTTAAATTTATATTGGATGGTATTCTAAAGGCCAGGCTACACTATGCGTGATTGTTCTTGAACATCTGCACGGCTTATCAAATTTTGCATGTTTTGTGTAGGTCAAGATACTGTTTGTTTCCTCAAGCTTGCATGTTTTGAGTCACTTGCGTGATGATTGATGGATGTCTTGGATTTGTGTACCTAGTATAGTTTTGACATGATATTGAGTCTGATCCTTCTCATGAATATGAATCAGTGATTAAGTGCTTAGGCTCAAAGCAGTCAGGGATTTCACATGGGTCTATAGTTTCAGGGCTAGCGCTAAAAACTGGATAAATTCAGGCCCGTCAAGTTAGCAACATATTCTTATTCAAATTTAGCAATGAGTCCGATTTAGCTCAAAATTTGTGAGTAGGTTAATCTTGCCGAGATATTCACG
Organism: Semibalanus balanoides; assembly: GCA_014673585.1. Classification (NCBI taxonomy): domain Eukaryota; kingdom Metazoa; phylum Arthropoda; class Thecostraca; order Balanomorpha; family Balanidae; genus Semibalanus; species Semibalanus balanoides. The sequence goes on from VOPJ01012216.1 coordinate 62,676, forward strand.
AATATGCTATCGGTTTTTTAATAGCTGGCCTACTTTGATCTCTAAGGGTCATCAAAGTTCACGAAACCATTTTGTTGACTTTGATGACCAATAGAGATAAAACTAGTTGAGCTATCTAAAAATCGATAGCATATTCGTGAATATCTCAGCAAGATTGACCTACTCACAAATTTTGGGCTAAATCAGACTCGTTGCTGAATTTGAATACAAATATGTTGCTAACTTGACAGGCCTGAATTTATCCAGTTTTTAGCGCTAGCCAGTTTCAGTTGAAGAGGTCACTAAAGCTGATAGCATTTTCTTTTACCAAAAAATCATTATTAACTTTTTATCAGTTGAACATAGAGTAATAATGTCAAAACCATCGCTGTTGTCTTGTCAAGATGCTTGAAACAGTTTTGATCATGACCTGGTTAGGTCAACTTCCAAATTTGACCATAGGTAAATGTCATTTTGTCAGGTGATCTATGGTAATTTTGACCCATTTTTGAAATGTTTCATTTTTGAATGTTTTGAAAATGGGTATGTGTTTTCCAGAAATGGGTTTGGATTAAGTGATCCAGGTAGTTTGTGTTGCATATGGGGCAATGCATCTCAACAAGACAAACCCATGGACCATGGTCTAGTCTGCAAAACATGACAGGTTTTGACAAGATCTCGTTGGGGCAGGGTTGGCACCAATACATCAAAATTGGGACAGCTTTTGGTAATTTTGGGACAGATTTAGAAAATTAAGGAACAGAAATTGCTGTCCGGTGCAGCAGCACAAATAATTGGGGCAACTCATGGCAGTTGGGTATACACCACAGCATTATTTCTTAATAAAAATAATGGATTGAATGGTAAATCAAAGTGGGATTTGCTTATGACTAGAGACCACCTCCCCCAGTTCAACAAGACGGGGAAGTTCCTGCTGCCCCATTTGGAGCAGGTTGGGCTGCCCTAAATATCTCATCAACATTCCTGCCACGTTTTGCATACTGGCCCATAGTGCAATTTGCACTGTTCTGTCTTTATTCTATCAAAAGTTGTTGACAAAAAGTATTGCCAGTAATGTCCCAGACTATGAAATTTTGTAAAACACTGAAAAGTTTAAGATTCTGAACTTTTTTGTGTGATTTATTTATTGCAAGATTGTCTTTTGCAAAATTGCGTACTTCCATGCTACATGTTTTACAAATGTGCGTGACATTCCATGCTGCCTTTGCGTACTGTTCCAGTGTGTAGCTCAGTCAATGCATTGTTTATCAGCTGAACATTTACAGGCTCTGCTTAATATGTGAACTTAAAATGTGTGTTCTTTGCGGAAATATCACAAAGTGTAGCTTGACCTTTACATGTGCACGTTCAGGGGGGGGGGGGCTGAATTCCGTCCCCTTCCGGTTTTTCATGAGAAATGGAAAACTGTGACTTGCAGTGCCACCAAATTTTGGATAGCTGTTTGGGCATCAATTCCCCACATAGTCTGAATTTGAATACCTAACATCATCTCTGGTCAGGTCACCAGGTGACCCCATGTGACCCCACCTTCAAAAAAATTGTGGACATACCACAGACACGGTTTTTAGCCGATCAGTTTCAAACTTACATGATTTTATCAGGCCATAGATCCCTACAATTCGTGTATCTCGGATTTTTTTTTGCATTTGATCAGACCAATTATTTCAGAAACATGTTATTTTAGCTCATTCTTGATGATCCAAGTGCATGTGTTGCTCAGTGACCTGTGCAAGGTCATCTGAGGTCTTCAGCAATTTGTTTGCTAATTACTCTTTTTGAAATAAAGATAGAGTCTAGAGACGTGCGGATGACACCATGACTGTGTTTGTCTCGTCGAGCCGCGTCGCCCGATATGCAACATTAACTACATGGGTCACCGAATGATCTTGACCTGAGGTCAATTTTTTAATGACCTGACCAGGTCACCATTTGTATGTTTCATATCGCCTTGTCGAGACGAACACGATGGTATTTCAATTATTGCTCTATGGTATTTAAGTAAAAAGTTATTTGCGAGAACAGTTTTGCCAAAAACATAATTTTTGACCTCTGATGACCTCTCGACACTAAGCTATTGACCTGAGCTAAAACATGAGGACGCGCTGGCGATTTCATTTTCAAAAGCTTTCCATTGCTTTTTCCGTTTGTTCCTAGCTATCTTAGTTCCTGAGATATCTGGGGTTTCTGGAGCAAAGTCCTAAAACTAGATAATCTTACCTTAGATGACCTCTAGTGACCTCAATATTGACCTGACTTAAAACAAGTCTGAATCGATACAGCTTGTCTCGAGCTATCTATCGCCGCTTTCTGCTTATCGCTACGTTGCGTAGTTTTCGATATTTTAGGGGGGCTCAAATCCCCCTCCGTTCGTGTTTGGCGCAGAACCCCGGCCGTGCGCGTGTTAACCCTATTCCTGGAGAGATACCAAGTATACAAATCTGTCGGGGGGGGGACTTATTTGCCCCCTCGTTTATCGGAAACTGCTTGACCGATTCTCCCCGGGAAAACGGCATTCGGTTCCTTGCAGCTTAAATTGCATTCTTATATTTAAAAAAAAAAAATGTCACGGGCGGATATAGGAAGGAAAAAAGGGGGAAAACATGGATTTTATATTATTTGTGCTGGGACCTTGTTTGACCGCAATTTACTGATATTTATGTATTTTGCCGCATAATTGTATGCTTAACAATTAACATATAATCCTTGTAAAACTTGGGGGATCTCAACCCAACGGCGTACTCAGGCAATTCAAAATGGGGTGTCTATAGATGTCATTTTTTTTTCGTTTTGATTTCTGTTTTAGATGCTTACAATTGTATGTGTATGCATGATAAAGTGAATTTGGACATTTTGTATTTGTTCGGTGGCGTTCTCAGGAGGGTAAGGGGAGGGGATTGAGCCCTGTCTTTTGTTATTTTAGCTTTGCCTTTATTTAATAATATATATATATATATATTTTGCTAATGCAGTTTCTCGTCATTGTCCACAATTTCCCCTTATTATAATCCCTGGATCGTCTATCCCCAAAATGCAATTGTGACCCATGCAGATGATATTGCAATTAATTACCACTCCAAATAGGTCCAGGTCTCAGCACAATGCGTGTGAGCCAAATACTGAGCCATTATACCACACATCAGTGCGATATTGTCCCTCGGATCACTGTCATCTCGTCCTGTATCCATCTGGTGACATACGCTCACGTCCTCTGTTCGCAGGCCGGTCGTGGCTGGCAGCAGTAGCCGCTGCTGGCGCTGTGTCTGTGTGTGAGCGGCGATGGCGGCGCCTTCAGCGATGGCGGGCCCTTCGGGCGGCGGCGCGGGCGGCGGCGGTGGCGGCGCGGGCGCGGTGACGGTGGCCGCCCCCGACCCGGCCGGTCAGATGGCCACCTACCGTTCCTACGTGGCCCTGCTGGCCGACCCGAACGCCAAGGACGAAAACAAACTGAAGGCCGCCCAGGAGATCAGTGACAACTTCGAGGTAGGCGCGACTGGCAGTGTCCAGTTCAGCTGTCAGCGTCAGCTACTGCTAGTTCCTGTGGTTCCTAATGGGGTATATTGGGAAGTTGACCAATGTACGTTGTGTTTCAGTTTGTCGCTATCCACCCTGACATCTATCATGTTCATCTCATTTCCTGACAGGAGGTATATATAAAATTAACCATTACACGTTGTGTTTCAGTTCATTGTGAACCACACGGCGTTCCCGCAGTTTCTGGACCTGTTTGTGAAGACGTGTCTGAAGCTGCTGCTTGACGGCAGTCCATGCTTTATCGCAGAATACAATGTGCAGGTAAGTCGGACGGGCTCCGAATCAGCTGGCTGGGGAAGCTATCAAACTGAAACTGCAGCCGCTGTCCCCTCGCTTATTGCTATATTGCTGGGTTTGTTTCTCTTAACATGGTTTTCCCCTCGTCTGGGTAATTTTACACACATTATTATCAGTTCTGTCTCACTTTTTCAGGTCACGCTGAAACTGGCTAGTTAGGCTGGGAGAGCATATATTGGGCCGTGTTTTGCTCAACCATGATCGCTAGCTAGCCCAAGTGGCCCAAAAATGGACTGTTATCATGTCAACATCAGCTTGGTAAATGTGACGTCTCCAGTTCGCTCCAGTGACTGTCGTTCGGACAGCCGGTGCTGTGAAGGCTGACATGTTCTGCCGCCTGACTGCAGCAACTGCGGAAGCTGGTGCTGGACATGCTGCACCGCACTCCGGCGGTGGACGCGCTGAGGCAGTACACTCGCAGCATCATCAACGCCATGTTCAAACTGCTGGAGATCGACAACGAGGAGAACGTGCTCGTCTGCCTGCGCATCATCATCGAGATGCACAAACAGTTCCGTCCGGCGCACACCCCCGAGGTAGGAGGCGGCTGGCAGCGGCGGTGGGCACACTGACACACCATCTTAGTTTGCTAATACTAGACCATAAAGAAAACATTTTGTCGAAAAGCGTTAATTAGCGCTGGCGTTTGGAAATAGCGTTAGCCATGTCAGTGTACCTTACTTATATCAGTCCCTGGAGCAAGAATTGCGAGACATAGTGAATCAAAAAATGCATTTTAACATGGTAAATATTTGGAATTATGAAACCAGGTGAAGCTAACCCCCCCCCCTCGCGCCCACAGATCCAGCAGTTCCTGACTTTCGTCAAGTCGATTTACAAGGAGCTGCCGAACCACTTGAACAAGGTGTTCGAGCGGCCGCAGAGCCTGCCGGTCCCGGACGTCACCGAAGTGAACCTGAGCGCGCTCCTCTGCGAGACGTACACCATCACCACGCTGCACACGGACCGACGGAACGCAGAGGGCAACGCCGTGACGGTGAGAGGCAGCAGACAAGCCGGTGGACCTGCAGAGTACTGAGTCTTATATTATGTGCTGCATCCATTGCACTGTAATGTGTTTCTCCATATATTATGTTCGCAGTGTAGTTCATACAGCAACAGCAACCCGCCTTGTTAGTCTGCTTTTTGTGACAGCGTCCGGACTGTTTTAGTGTGTTACGATGGATCTCAGCTGCCGCTGTGTGTGTCCTCAGTGATCCTCACCATGACGTTCCTGTGCTGATGTTGCAGTACAACCTGCTGCCGAAAGCGGTGCTGTCGCTGAAGGTGCTGGCCGAGCTGCCCATCATCGTGGTGCTGATGTACCAGCTGTACAAGCAGAACGTTCACCAGGACGTNTTTAAATTTTGTTTTGGTATTGTTTATAATCAGTTCTCAGTTCTCTCACACGTATTCTGTTTTTTTAAGCATCATTGAAAATGTCGATCTTGTAGTGATACAAAACAGTTTTGACTCTTTGGGGGTCAAAAACACATAGTTTAGGATTTCCAAAATAACAATGTTAAAGAAAATATGATTTTATGTTATTTCCGTTTTCCATTTGCTATATTGCTGCAAAACTATTTTTTCTATGATTTTTTTCTCTCATAATAATTGTCGTTTTTTTTACAAACATGACGTAACTAAAACATAATTATCTCCAAACTGACTTGGGAACCAGATGTAATGAATTTTAGAAATACGTATGAATTTTGGTTGTAAACTCCCACAGCTACTTAAATTTCAGAGAGATGTGATTTATCTGTAAAAAGTTATTAAATAAAAACCTCAAGGGGGGTCTGTCAGCCCCCCGAGAGTAGGGTAGAGTTAACATTTTAAAGTTGAGAGAATAACGAGTAATTCATAACCCCACAATGATATAACTCACAAGCATAGGTACTTAAGAACCGGGGGTGGGGTGGGGAGGCCAGGGCCCTGCGTTTTAGGTCGAGAGAGCTAACAATGTTAGCTGCACCCCACTTTTGAGTGGTTACTCCCTCTTACATCGCTGATGTTGATTCGGTATGTCTGTCACTGCCATGATTAGTTATGATTACACCTAAATCGCAACCGTCAACTATCATAGCTTGTAGGAAGTATAAATGCAATTGGACCAGGGGACGAAGGTCCGGTTTTTTCAGCAGGGACCAACGACAATTAAAAAGGCTCGCCCTACTTTTGGTTAAATATCGTCCGCCAGAGTGAAGTACCCACTCCGCCGCGCAGCTCAATCGGGAGAGCGTTAGAATACATATCTGCCCCCCTTCCGTCAACGTGGTTTCGAGTCGCTTAGGCGCTCAATATTTAGGTCCTATTAGGGATAGCCTGTGGCAGATGGCAGCGGCCGCATTCTAGGTCAGACGATGCCAGTGTGCTATTCGGAAATGCCGAATACAAAATCCAGACTATCATACTTAGAAAGCCAGTCAGTCAAAAATATAGATATTGCTTTGATTTGGATTTAATTATTGTTAATACTTCTTCTTTCCACATTTTTTTTTATAAACATATTAAAAAAGGAGAACCAAGTATAATGGACGATGCCAAATAGAATAACATAGCAATGTTATATTTTTGACTTACGTATAGCTCCCTAATGTTTTTTTAACCGATAAGTGATTTTTTTCCCGAAAACACGATTTTTCCACCCGAAAGAGTGCATTTTTAAGCTTAAAGACCAACATAAGGTGACCGGTCCAAATAAACGGAGAACAAAATGGGTTGCCCTTTTGGCACAAAAAGATGCCCCCACGGAGGCCGGAGAGACTCCACAGTGGCTGGCCCCCCCCCCCCACTTTTCAAAGTTTTCCTACGCTATGGCCTTCCCTGATACGCATTGACTGGGTGCAGGAAATAGCCACTGCGTGGACGCTCCCGGAAATGTGTATTCAAAACTGTTGAATACACTTTCAGGGGAAAATCATTTGCAACTGAACTGTGAATTGTATTCATACTGCCCGGTCAGTATTCATTACTGCCCAGTTGTATAGTGGGGCCGTTGAGCAAAAAAAGTGAGGGTTGGCATTTTCATCTGCCCGGTCAGAGATTCATTACTGCCCGGGGTCAGTAGCATACTGACCGCGCTGACCGGAGGCGGGTTCGTATTAATACTGACCGGCAGTAATTCATTACTGCCGAGTCTTCATATTGCCCGTAACACACACAACACACACACACAACACACAAAACACACAAATATATATAATATTATATTATAGTATATATTATATATATATATATATATTATATATATATATATTATATATATATATAAATATATAAATTATATTAGTATAAATATATATTTATTATTTTATATTTATATAAATCATATGTATATATGTTTATATATAATATATAATATATAAATATAATAGTATTATATTATATATTATATATATGAACCTCATCTACATTTTTGGAAGAAAAAAAATCAAGCGATAACTTCTGTCGATTTTTTAGTTTCCAGTCCTTTGACTTTTATTTTGACCTGAAAATTTGACCTCGATTTGTATAATTTGCTTTAATCCGCTAGAACTTGCCCTCAGATACATCTGTGGACAAAAATGAATACCATCGAGCGGTAATTTTTGACACCCAGTGGTGGATCTAGGTTTCGAGTTTGGGAGGGGCACAAATTTTGCTACGCGTTTCGTCAGCGAAATTTTGATAAGCGGGGGGAGGTAGGGACGGGTCATTAGCAAAATCCTATTTTATCTAGTGTAAAAAAAAGGTTTTATCAGGGGAGCATGACAAAATGTTTGCTGAGGGGAGCCTCCGTGCCCCCCCTCCCAAGCTACGTCCTGGGAACCAGGGATGGAGGAACGTCACGAAAAGTGTGTGTGTGTGTGGGGCGGGGCAGCGAAACTTTGATCTCGTCTTGAGAGAAACTCAACCAATGGGTAATATTTTTTGCAGATAAACCAAGGGGTTACCTACGTATAACTACTAGACTGGGTCAGTGAGGAACTTTTTTTGCAAAGCAAGGGGAGACAACGAAATTATATGGCGCTGATTCATAACATTATGATTGAGACAAAAACTTTCGCAAAATAGTCAATATTTGGTACGCGCGAGGCAATTTTGTACGAGCGTTTCCGCCCTCCACTCGTTAACACTAGCGCGATGCCAGCGCCGCCCTGGCAGCCATTGCGGAACTCGAGGGCTGTTCAATAAGTAACGTAGAATCATCTGTATTTTAGTCAAATTTTGGTTGAGCGACATGGGTAAAACACCAAATTGATATCTGAAATCTCCTCTACAAAATGGCGTTCTCAGTGGTGACCATATTCTTCATCCAGCTTCTAGGCCTCCACAACTTGTTTTTCTCCACCCAGTTCACCTTTACATCACGCACTTCCAGCGCTCCACCATCGCCGAAATCCCGCCCGGAATAATTCCTTGCCGGTGATCCTGCACCGTATCTCGTCATCTTCAATTCCTCATCAGTCGCAAAGCACTGACCGCGAAGGAAGTTCTTCAGTGGACCACACAGGTTGAAAGTAAACAACCCTGTATAAATATCATATTCGTATTCCCGAATGTCAATGCTTTCATGTAAGCAGTGATATGAATTTAGAATCTACTATCTACGAACACTGCCAACGCAACGCAGCCTTAAAAGTGAGCAAGAAGGTAATCACTCCCCATGTGAATGACTTCGTTTGTATCCGCACTCGACGAATAACACCTTAAATCTGGCCTGAATGTCGGGGGATATGGTGATGCTCAGCGGTCGCACAAACAGCATGCTATCCAGGTTGAATACTCGGAATGTTTCGTCTTCTGAGGAGTTCACTTCAATACTGTTTAGGTGCACGGGGAGAATCTTTACGGACTTGGTCACAGTAATTAAATCACTGTGATATATAATCCAATTAAGTGTTTTTAACGGTCGCCATTTTTAAAACGGGGGGGGGGGGAGTTAAATCTCTAGTGTGACTTTCCGCGCAATACTTTCATGCATTAATACTGTTGGGTGGGGGTTAGGACATTTCCCTGAACTATTCTCCAAACAGTCAGGCTTCGATAACGGCTTTTTGCTTGTTGACGATGGAAGCATGTTACGGTGGTGAGTCAGACCACAAGCTTCTGCATTGCCGCTGTGGACTCCCCGGGACCATATGTCACATATTCCGTTACCACCCTCACAGCTTGTTCTACAACGGCCTGTTGTGGACAGAGGCACGAGGGTACCTAACAAGCGGTCGCTCCGAGGGTTCCAAGCTCTACATCGCTGAGGTTTAGCGGTTGGCTCCGTGATCAGATCCGAGTTCCCAGTCCCTAGATTGGTGTAAGCTTCTGCTGCAGGAAGTCAGCGCAGGGAGTGCAACATTTTGCCAAATTGCCTTTTTATTTGTTTGCACCCGACCACGGGCGTTGCGTGCGGGTCGATGGGGGGGCGGCGAGCTGGCGACCCTCCCTTTTAAAAACTGGAGAGATCGCCGCTGCCGGACTTTTTGACAGATGTTCGACAGCGGCGGATCTCGCTCCCTGGGTGACGTTCTCCTGCCACTGGCTCACGCATGCTGGATTGCTGTGGCCGGCCCACGCCCGCAATGTGCGTTGAATCAGCGCCCAGGTGCGATTCAGACGCACCAGATATCACCGGTGCGTCTGATCAGGCGTGGGCGCCTCGTTGCTCATGCTCGACGGCCCTATGCCGGCGCCCTCGGCCGTTGACGCCAGCCCACCAAATGTTAAAAGCACGTCGAGCAAGTGTGCATGGAGAGACGCCACTTCTGCTCAATTTTCGCCCATGTTCGCTGCGCCCCTGTCGATTAGGTGCTGCCCCTCTTTTATTTTTTATTTTTAGTTCCCTTTATCGAGGTTTGGTTGTGAGACGGCCGGAGGCTGGTGAGCGGTCCGGCGTCGCCAGCGGCAGGCAGCATACTAGCGGAAGGCTTTCACGCCTTTGTGAGTTTCTTCACACGCCACTGCGCAATAGTTCCACGCTACGCATCATCTAGTTTGCGAGCTGCTGGCCCGAAAGGTGCCAGACGGGAAGCTCAGACAGCAACTCAGCTCCAAATACAAGGCAATGACCATTGGTTTTTGCAGATTCAGCGTGAACAAAATCTAGCCTCCAGAACGCAGCAAAGTCTTCACCTATCCGCAGCAAATTATATGCCGTACCAATATATATTTATATTGGAAGGTTAGCATTTGACCTGACATCAGGTCATCAAATATTTAGATATCGACCTGAAACTTTTCAAACATACTTATTGGCATGTTTTCTCTTACATGTTTTCTCCTGTTTCTGTTTTGTATTAATTTTATCTTTACCATATCACATTTTTGCTGTGGAATAGACACTAATGGAAATGGTCACCCAGCTTTGCATATTTAATAAGAAGCTGCATGAGTTGTATCATTGTATGCAGTTTGTTAACAGCAAGCCAATAAAGTCCTTGTTGGATTTTGTGTGTGTTTGGGTCTTGTGAAAAGTTCTGGGTGATGTTTCTATGACTCACTAATGTCCCATTGTGTTGACGTTTCTAAAAGTTGTGCATAAAATGTTAACAATCCTTGGTATTTAGTATAGTGACCCTAGATTATAGCAATAACATCCAGTGGTGGATCCAGAAGAGGGGGCCATGTCCCCCCCTGGTCCTCGAACTTGAGGGAACTCTGGCCGTCTAAAGGGGTACTCTGACCACCTGAGGGGCCACTGGTCGCCTGAGGGGACAATCTGACAGCCTGAGGGAGCCCTCTGCAGCCGCCTAAGGGGGCACTCTGACCGTCTGAGGGGCCGTTTGAGGGGCACTCCGGCCGCGGAGGGGGCATTCTGGCCGTCTGATGGGGCACTCTGTTGTCCTGAGGGGACCTATGGCCGCCTGAGGGGGGCACTCTGGCCGGTTGAGGGGGCTCTGTTGACCTGAGGTGACCTCAACATTTTGCAAAAAATGAAATATGGGCACCCTCAAGAATGTAGACCGTCGAGTTCCCTTATAATTTGGGTATAGGGTAGGGCACTACGGCTAATTGAGGCAACCCGCCTTAATGATGTTTCTGGCTTCGCCACTGATCACAATCGTTCTGCATTGTAATTTGTAAGTATCTATTTGGCAAAGTGCTCAGTAGCTTTATCTCCAGTTAGTTGTAGTTTTCTTATTGAATGTTCATTATTTTTATTTTTCACGTTTTTAATGAAGGTAACAAATTATTTAAAGATATCTTCTAATATCGATACAAAAGCGAATGTCGATATTCATTTCGTGAATCAGATGGCAGTTGTGGATATCGATGATATCATCGATTGATGGAAGCCAATGTGCTTCAGCGGTTGTCTGAAGCGTGGTTCCCACCACGCCAGTCACCACACAATACAAAGTGGTGTTCCCGTCAAATAGTCAAAAGCCGTTTGCTAAGGCTAGCCGCACCCGTATGCACCTACTAGGGGTATCATGTTATTTGTGACTAGGGGTTAGAGGAAAATCAAAAAGTTAGGTTTTACAAAATTCTGATTTTTATATTTTTGTTTTAAACTATCAATACCACCATGTAAAGCAGCTCATTGTGAATCTAACGATATAAAGGAAATTTAGTTTACCACAAGAATTACTGGAGATATGAGCTGACAAAAATTGACCTGCACAGCGACCTTGCAAAAACGCCTGAGGCAATATCTCCCCAACCACTGCTTGGATCACCGTAGAACGTCTGCAGCTTGTTTCAGCGCCCGATAATATGCTATGTACCTATTTTTGTCAAAATCGGTTGCATGAGGGTGTTATTTTCCATTTATTTTGGTCGATTTTGCGTNCCGAATCCGACTGCTCACCAGGTGCACCTGTCAATCACAACATGACACATCAATCATCAGCAAATTATATTCACACTTTGTGCACCAGCCAAAAACAAACACATTACTCGAAAATGGTCAAGGTTTTGTGGTGATATGGAGTTCAATCATCTATTAACCCGCGCGTCGTAAGGGGGGTAAATATTACCCCCACCCTCCCGGATTTCCGCAACTACTTGAAAACTATTACAGATAACGACTTCAAAGTTTCAGTACCTTATCCAGCATCAATTTGACGTCTTCCTAAAAAAGTTCATTGAAAATAAATTAGAACTTTGGGAGATAATGACGTTTTAATGACGTCATGTCATGCCATTTTTGTTTAATGACGATAAATGTTTGATGCATCGTAGAAAACATAGCTTAAATGCAAATTGCAAACGCAAAACTGTTTAATGAAGGAAATTTAATTCTTAACAAATTGGCAATCTCGGATTTCCAAAATTTTGGGGTTTTGACCCCCTAAAATAAAAATAAAATTATGTTTTCGGGAATTTTTTCCAAAAATTGAAATTTTTCAAGGTATTCAAAAACCAGAATATGTTTAAGAGAAACAAGTGTAAGAAATACCCAAACCAAATTTCAAATAAATATCTTCATTTTCAGAGACTGATTGCTCTCCAAGCACAAGTAGCTAATGACGTCATTTTTCAAAATAACGTTTTTTTAGATTTTTTTACCTGATACAGATATATAAATGTCATTTTTGTATTTATGAGACAAAACTGACCTAGAAACATGCCATTGTTTATTAATGAGGTTAATCGTTTCCCAAGTTTTGACTTAGATGACCTGATATTGACCTTTTATGGGGTCAAGTTGTAAAAATGGCTGTTGCTATCGATTTTTGAGTGTAAAATAACCCCTCAAACATGTGTCACAAGACTTTCGTTGACCTCTTGGTGACAGTGACCTTTTGTGATCTGATTTTTTTTCCCAAAATTGCTGGATGAATATGATAGATGGAACCCACAAACTAGACACTAACTCATGAGGACATAAATTCAGCCAGAAAATGAATGCGATAAAAATATGGTAGAAACCTTGAGCGTGTGGCGATCCTCGCAGGTCCTCCCTGTCTGGGACCGTCTGCCTGGCTGCCTGCCTGGCCTCTGGTCTGCCTGGCCGCTGGCTTGCCGAATCTGACTGCTCACCAGGTGCACCTGTCAATCACAACATGACACATCAATCATCAGCAAATTATAGTGATCATTTGATCAGATCATTGTGATCTGGTGTCCCATGTGGATCCTGGGACACATAACAGAGATATCCAGATCTCAGCTGGATATAGGCGCCATATAACCTTGACCTTGACCTTTGCATGCAAATTCACTTTTACTTAATGCAGGAATTGTATTACACCTTTGAGAGCTTTATGTGCATTGGTAGTCTGAATCAAAGGATTATAATTGAAAGTATGAACCATAAACTCAATTAACTCGAATTTCCCATATGACCTGACCGTAACCTGACATTTGACCTAACTTGAAAAAATTGGTATGCATTCGATTCGTTTGATTAAGAGCTTTCGATCAACGCCTTGGCGTCTCGCTGCGGTTATTGGTTCGGAAGATACGATGGGGTAAAATTTACCCCCCTACGCCGCGCGTTCGGCTGGAGACCCCTACGCCGCGCGGGGTAACTTAGTTTGAAAAATGGCACTAATATTTGACCTAATTCCAAACACCTCATTGACCAGGTCATTCTACTCAGCCTACAGGATCAAAGTTGACTATGGTTTTGGTTGAGGTCACCTAAGCTGCTAATAGTATTTTGCATTCACAGAATACCAATCCCTTTCAACACATTGTGATTCAGTTATTATTCAGAAAATGCAAAGCCACTTTGTCCATTCATATCATATGATACGTTTATTTGATCACATGCAGATAATTCATGCTCAAAACATGCAGTATGTCATCATTATTTCCACTCAATAGAGAAGATAAATCATTTTCACTGATAGTGAAATTGGGAAATAAATATATTATGACATGGGTACAATGTCTGCATTTACCATCAAACATAGATCAACAAGTTTCCGAGAGAATTAATAATAGTGACACTTACCAAGCTCGGGACGCACCCAGGAGCTCCAGCGTCCGCCTTCCCCAAAGCCAGCATCTCTTAAAACAATTGGCTGATTAGGATGGATTCGGTTATAGTGCCTCTTAAGGACCCTCCTCTGACAGTTCACTCGACAGCCAGGATAACCACAACGGACCTTTTCACGTGAGCGCTGGGCAGGCATCCCGGTGCTGGGGGAAAAGAGAATAGACATAGGTTATAGGGTTCATACTAATTCACATCCCACACAAGTTTCATGTTAGCCAGCTAGGTACATACCAACTTAACTTGAATTACAACTCTCTAGATTAACCTGAAGACATATGCTGTTTGGATATATCAAAATATGGGATCATTGTGGATCCCTCGGCATATTGTGTATCTGGAGCAGGTGTCCCATGTAGATCCTGGGACACATAACAGAGATATCCAGATCTCAGCTGGATATGGGCGCCATATAACTATTTTGTTGCGGCGCCCTAAAGCCCCAATCATCATTATCATCTCAGCTGGATCCCAGATATAGGCACATGCTTGGTGCTGATGATATTCATGATACTATGATCATAATACTCATATTACTAATTGAGTGTATCATAAGGTCTTTTCAGGCTGAATTTTCAACTCTCTATTGTTACTTTTTAGGCTAAATTTCCCATTCTGCAACAAGGTTTCAAAGCAATCCTATAGGACCGTGCCTGGAGGGGGAAGGGAAAGCTGCAGTCCCGGTCCTCCTGGATCACTCATCTCTGTCCTCCCTGATTAACAGGTTTGTATAATTAGTCCTATGGAAATGAGGTACCATTGGAAAACACCTGGATTCCCCCCTCTCTATTCTCAGTATTGTATTTTTGTTTCATGAGCTGGCCCTAAAGAATAAAACTCGATAGGCAGAAAGTACAATTTTATGCTAAGGAAAATACACTTTTCATTTTTTTCGAAAATTTTACTGAAGTACAAAAATCATAATTTGTAATAAACAATTAATTATTGTGAAGGAAATTAAATTGCATCCAGGTTCCTTGGAATGCTTTGGAGTTGGGGTGCAGAGTGAAAGATTATGGCTAAAGATAAGCGTGGAAAGAGTGGAAAATTTGATAAAAAACATATGCACTCTGCTTTATCCATATTGAATTACCTGCTCACCAGATTTTTTTTTAGGTTCCTCTTTCCTATGCCAATTCTAACTTGTCTTTTCTACACAGGCTGTCGGCTGTCCCCATTATTACATCCATAAATCAGTACCAGGCAGACATTTGCCTGGATCCGGGATCCAGCTGAGATCTCGATCTCTGTGTTTTGTGTCCCAGGATTTACATTGGACACCAGATCCAGGTACACAATAAGCCAAGGGATCCACAAAGAACTTACAAACTTACAATGCAATTTGCAGGTACCAGTTATCTACATACATAGTACATAGTACATAGGTACACAAAATAGAGACCACGCATTTCTATCAGTCTTGTGTTTCAAGATCTAAGGCTCGTTTTTAAATTAAAGATCCACTGTGGCACTGACATCCCAGATCCTGAAGCATTTTACACTGAGGGGTCCAAAAAGATCCCAGATCCTCATGCATTTCACACAGAGGAATCCACTAGGATCCAAGATCTTCATGCATTTTATACTGAAGTATCCCCTGGAACCTGAGACCCAACTTTGGGATCCAGGCACAAGTCTGGTACAGGTCACTGCAAAGTAATGGTAGGTACAGTGTTCCAAAATGTGTTGATTTGGGTGGGAAATGATGCCCAAAAGTGAAAAATGTTCCACTCTCCCCATTTCAGGTCGCTCCTGAAACGGGAAGAGTTAAAAATGATTTACTTTTGGGTGTCATTTCCCACCCACACCAACACATTTTGAGACACTGTAACTACCATCACTTTTGCAGTGACCTATACCAGGGTGATAATCATCAAATACATTTACAAATAATTAGTTGAAAGAACACAGTACAACTCTGGAAAAGACAGTGGTGTGGAGCCACAAGTTTGTCACCAATGCTTTATCTACAATTTTATAGAAACGAAAAAGGTACATGGTACTATGCCATCATTATAATTTGTCATAGTACCATGAAACAGTCCCTTTTTTAATATGGCTACACATCATCACATAATGTGCAGCATATTGTTCGCAATACAGCAATAATGCAAATCTATATCCTAGTCAAAGGTTTAAAAATAGCGTAGGCATTGCCATAGATAAACAAATGGCCGACACAAAAATTAATCATATAAACCAGTAAGACACCTTAAACGGCGAAGGACGAGCGAGTCCGAATAAATCCGCATCAATTTATTACCCGCCCAACGGAGGTTGGTTTTGTGCAAAGCATGCTTTTTAATTGTTTTCGTTATGTGGTGTTTTGCCGTCGCAAATAGATCTGAACTAAATCGATCTTTGAACTAAATAGGTTTTGGGTAGCTATTTTAATTTGCATTTTATAAGCTTCATGGTTCTGTGGCAAAAATCAATTGTGGGTGGGTATTAGATGGATTTGATGCGCTTTACATGCTGCATCATTTTTATCGTTTAGCACCCTTTTGGTTTGGGAACTACGTCGGTGTAAAAGACAATATATAAAGAATCGGCCAAGTAAAGATATTACAGGCAGATTTTAACAGCGGAAATTACTGCATTTCCTAAAACGGCGGTAAATTTCTACGATTGCATTTTAGAACGGTACATGGGTCTAGGCGATTGGAGTTGTTTCATTCGCTTCACGTCGCGCATAGTTGCGAGCTTGATTTAAATTGGAAGGATGTCATAAAAACTATGAAATTGCGCTTGAAGAGGCACAGTAAACCTTGCACGTACCACGCGCCGCGATCGACAACATAGTGACATACGCCGGGCGTGACGTTTCTCTACGCATCTGTGTAATTGACCCGTGTACTTTGCCGACTTTTGGCTGCCGGATATAGCGTCGCGTCTATGTGCAGAAGCGATAGAATTTTGTAGGTAAATTTTTGTGGACGAACAGGGTGCACGTGCGCAGCGTGCAGTGGTGACCCCAGAGATGACGCTGTGCAACATTGCCAGTGGTGTGGTCTCCAGCCTCACACCCAAATTGTAAGCTTATAGGTCCAGCGCGTTTCTGCAGCTAACAGCAGGATAAAATACTTTTTGACACCGCCTGACGCGGCACGCGTCGACGCGCCATGCGGACCTCACATGATGAAAAAAATATCAATATCATAGTACATGGCATGGCGCGCTATCAGATGGCGAAGACCGCTTGTCAATCGGATGCGGGGTTCAAAAGATATAAGCTTCTGACCACGCCCGGCCGGGTCGGCCGCTTATATCTGAGAAAATTCCGGTATTGAATGAGGACTCGCTCGCGCTTCGCGCTCGCTCGTAATAAAAATATCCCCAGGACTGCACCCGCCCCAATATTAGCAGGATTCTAAAACTAGTCCTTATGGAGTGGGGAAGTGGTGGAATGGATGTTACTTTAATGTAAATGGGGGATGAGCTACATTAACCCAAATGATATTGGGAATTTGTACATTACGCCTATGACGCGATTGTAGTTACACAATCGTGGTGCTTAAGAAGACTAAGGTTGCAACCCAAAATTATTTTCAAAAAGCTACGCTACCTGGTACGTAGTGGCAAGTACCTGGCTGCTCCCAAAAACCTAAAAAGAGGAAATGTCATACACTTGAGACATCTTCTTAAGCAGTAACATCAGATAACTAAACTAGCATATTTAAGGAGAATGTAAAATGTATTTGATACCTCTGACCAAAACACTCAAAATCCAACAACAAATTGCATATCCTCTTCTTTCAAATAAATATAACCCCTTTTCTCAACTTCTCCCACCCAAAAAACTTGGTTTCCCAACATCACCCTAGAATGAAGGGTATAAGTGGAGCACTATATTTATCCTAAAGAAGAACTATGGAAAATAATATGTTCCGTAAACAAAGTTTGGCAATGGGTGACACAATGCAGCGGTAAGATATTAATGATTGAAGTTATAATTAGTTATGCAAGGGCGGATCCAGGGGACCAAAGAGGCCATGCCCCCCCCCCCAAAGGTCCTGAGACTATGTTTTTGCCACTTCCCCCAAACGGTCGGACGTACACGCTGTAAATTGACTATATGGAAACAGTCAAAATACAGCCACCACAGTGAAACAACGCGAAACATTTCGCGCCGTGCTTGGCCATGGACGCCACAATTACGCAATATGCTAATGAAAAAATGAGAAATGGGAAAATGATGATATTAAGGGCGATCTGAGCAGTGCCCAACAACCTAAATAAACAAACAAAAAGCGTCTGGAGTCGTTGGAGCAGGTACCTATTTTGCTAGCCTCACAGGGCCCACTCCACCGTCATAAAAGATATGAACCTTCAAGTGGGCTTAATGTTAAGGCTCGCTTGCGCGAATTCAGAAGGATGACGCAGAACGCAGAGAACGTGGAGCATTCACCGGACTGCATTCTGCGGAGCCAGGCTGGAACCAAATGATAATAGGTAGGAAACACAGGCCAGGACCATCTCGCCAAAAGACCATTTCGTCCAGGGCTACTCCAGATCCGCAGGGACCATTTATGTGCGGAAAGCCGTTCTGCCGCTCGCTGTTTTCAAACATTTGCACTGTTGGTTGATACCAATTGTTTTTTGCAGTTCGGTGCATAGTGTAATACAGTTATTAGATACCCCATATACCTAAGTTATTAAGCACTTACTCCACCAGTTCATTGTGATTTACCAGTCGAAATAGATGCTATTTATTAAGAACTACATTAATTTTCGAATATTTTGCATCATTTCCAGATGTGCAAAACCAGGCATAGGGGTTATCTGAGGTCTGGTTCCATGTAGAATTTCGTTTCCACGGACCTAAAATGTAAACTTTTACGGCCGCCTTCGCGGGCGTTCACATCGGTAACGCCATCGTCATTAACGAAGCACATCAAGCCACTTAGTTTTGGGCTTATGTAAACGGTGAAATGAATGAATAGCACGTTTTAGCGTTTTATCTCTACAAATGCGAACCGACTGTTTCTGGGTTTTATCGCAGCCGTAAAAATTCGCGCCACGTTCGCGGCGGCTAAAATAAAAAACATCTATTCTTTTTTTTCGATATCCAAAGAACTCGGAAAAAATAAATCGTGGTGGTTGCAAAAATAAGCGGACCAAATCCGGGAAGAAATTCGAAATTGGGGGTAGGTAAGGTCTGCTANTACCACTCGGTCGTTAATCGCGTCACCACTCACTACTTCACTTCTCTCTTCTGGCATAATGCCGAAATAGCTAGTAATAAAACGTATATTTACAGCAGTGCGAGTCTCAACCTCTCGTGGCGACGCCCACACAACTACTCTCCCGTCTCTCCACACAGCGGCGTCTCGCTCCCCTGCTGACCCCAAAACCGCGTACGGGTGCAGGAGAACAATAGGTCCGGCCGGCGGGCCGGCGTGCCCCTTCCGCCACAGGGGAGCGGACTCGGGCCGGCGAGCCGGCGTGAGGGGGCTCCCCGGTCCCTCTGCCCGTTCCATACAAGCACCGCCAGGTGCCGGCCGTCACCGGACACACCTGTGGCTGTGCCGGCTGATGGCGACTGCGTAGATAACCACGTTATATGTCTGGTGCAAATGTGATACAACTGTGTGCTTCATATTTGTGGATGCTACAAGTCATAATTACAGCATGCATATTGGATATTGCGTATCACGTAAAATTATTACTACGGAGTACGGATTATTTGAAATCATGAAGTATTGCATATAATAGCACAAGGCCATAGGATTAAACTCTTGTTCTTAACAATCCTTAAGAATCCTAAAATTCAAATCCTTACGCTTCGGACAAAACAATATGAGGATTATGACGAAGGACAATAAGTATAATAACGTGATTTGGAGGGCGATATGGGTTTTGGCGGCCCGACATCCATTATCAGAAGCCCGAATGACTGAGCGGCCGAGCGCAGCGAGGGACGCTAAGGTCATGCAGGGCTTCTGATAATGGTGAAGGGCTTTCCAAAAACCCATTCGACCGACAAATGTCACGTTATTTGGTATTATTGTTCATTATCTTAGGTCAGATATTTATGTGTCATCATTGCCGATTGTTCTAGGCCGCGGGTTGTCGGATTTAATACCGCGCGTGAATCAACTGCTCGTGATTTATAATCTGTATTCTAAAAAATATTATTCTCGGAAATTCAAGCCGATGCATCATTCTTGATCTACCTTCTAAAGCGATAGGTTCATTTTCATATTATGTGGAAAACGTTAATTTAGAGTAACTATGGGCATTGAAATATCTAAAAATGAGCTAATAGAACTAGGCAAAAGTGCAGTACCAGCCAACACATCAAATGCCACGAGATCGCAAAAAAGTTCATGAGTGGCTGTTTTCAGAGACCATCTGCAGCATCCTTTGTGATTTGAAACCGTTACACCGGGATAGTGGAGACCAAGGAAACATCAGGGACCCTCAGAAACCCCCAAACAGTCAATAGTGGTCACGAAAGCGGGCTTTTGGTCGCACTGCTCCCGAATGCACGTTTGATGTTCCTGTCTGATCACGTCGACTTCCGTTAGAAGGAAGATTTGACTGCATGAAACGTGAATGTCAAAGCCATGTATGTCATAATGAAAAAACAATTTTAAAAACTGATTTACTCTGCATAGATTGTTTGATGCATATAGAATGAAAGTGTGAATAAAAACATCAGCCTCATACAGAGCAAATTATATAGCACGATCGATAAATACAAGTAAGAGACGGACAGTTTCACGCATAGCCCCATCTTCAGCGTCATCAAGTCATCTTCAGGACTTATATCTAATCCATTTGACAGCATTCTTCCCAAAACTGTCGGGCGTTAATGTCATTATTGGCCCGACAGTTCGGAACTGTCGGGCCGATAATGACATTATTCGCCCGACAGTATTTGTTTTGAGGGCAATATAGGCTTTGAACCGCCCTTCTAAATGGCGGTAATCGCCTAGTGAACGATACGTGCAAGTGACAATAATAATGTTTAGGGTAAATATTCCTTCAGGTCTGTCCGCAAAATCCTTAAGGGTCCTTAATGATTATTGCTTAGGGCAAATAGTCCTTAAGGACTGTCTGCTAAATCATTAAGGGTCCTTAAGGATTATTGTTTAGGGTAAATAGTCCTTAAGGACCTGTCCGCAAAATCCTTAAGGGTCATTAAGGATTATGTTTAGGACAAATAGTCCTAAGGACTGTCTGCTAAAATCTTAGTGTGCTTAAGGATTAATGTTTAGCGGGCAAATATTTCCTTAAGGACTGCCGCAAAATCCTAAGGATAATTAAGGATATTGTATAGGAAAATAGCTCTTAAGGTCGTCCCCACAATCCTTGAGGATATTGTTTAGTGTGATAGCCCTTAATACTATCCGCAAAAATCCTTAAGGATATTGGATAGGGCAAATAGTTTAAGGGCTGTCCCCACAATCCTTAAGGATCCTTAAGATTATTGTTTTAGGGTAATAGTCCTTAAGGACTGCTCAAATCCATAAGGTCCTTAATAATTTGTAATAGAGCAAATATCCTTAAGGGCTGTCCCCACAATCCTTAAGGATCCTTAAGGTTATTGTTTAGGGTGAATAGTCCTTAAGGACTGTCCGCAAAATCTTAAGGATCCTTAAGGATTATTGTATAGAGCAAATAGTCCTAAAGGGCCGTCCCCACAATCCTTAAGGATCCTTAAGAATTATTGTTTAGGGTGAATAGTCCTTAAGGACTCTCCGCAAAATCATTAAGGATCCTTAAGGATTATTGTATAGAGCAAATAGTCCTTAAGGGCTGTCCTCACAATCCTTAAGGATCCTTAAGGATCCTTAAGGATTGTTGGGGATTTTCTTAAAATCCTTAAGGATTTTTTTCACCCACGGGCAGGGGCCATCCGACCTTCCAGGGGCCCCTCCGACGCTTGCCAAGGGGCCTCTACGACCTTTCCAGTTCCCTCCACTTTCCCCTACCACCTTCCCAGGGGCCCTCTGTGCTGGCTAAGGGCCCATTCGACGTGTTCAGTTGGCCCTCTGACCCACTCTGGGGCCCTTTCGACCTCCCAGGGGCCCATCCGACCTGCCCATGGGACCCTTCGATCTTCCCAGGGGCCCCTACGACCTTCCCTGGGACCCTGTGTGCTAGCTAGGGGCAATTAGTCGTGTTCAGGGGGCCCTCTGCCCCGCTCAGGGGCCCCTCCGACCTGCCCAGAGCCCCTACAACCTGCCCAGGGGCCCTCTATGCTGGCTAGGGGCCCCATTCCTCGTGTTCAGGGGGCCCTCTGATCTCCTCTGGGGCCCTTTCGATCTACCCAGGGGCCATCTGACCTGCCCATGGGCCCCTCCGACCTTCCCAGGGGCCCTCTGTGCTGGCGGCTAAGAGCCCATTCGTCGTGTTCAGGGACCATCTGACCCGCTCAGGGTCCCTTCGACCTGCCCAGAGGCCCCTATGACCTGCCCAGGGGCCCTCTGTGCTGGCTAGGGGCCCATTCGACGTGTTCAAGGGGGCCCTCTGACCCGATATTGGGCCATTTATATCTCCTCTGCCCCCAGGGGCCTCTCCGACCATCCCAGGGGACCTACGACCATCCCAGGGCCCTCTGTGCTGGCTAGGGGCCCATTCGACGTGTTCAGAGGTCCCTCTGACCCGCTCAGGGGCCCTTTCGGCTTGTCCAGGGGCCCCTCTGACATGGGCAGGGCTCTTGCGAACGTTCAAGGGCCCTTGGTCTTTCAGAGAGGGCCCAGAGGTGGCCCTAAAGAACCTCTGAAGTGCTTTGAGCTCTTTGAAAACCGTGCGATGCGTGATCTTGGACCCAGGATACCGCGCTTCGCGCGGTATATCAAGGAGCTGTTGGATGAATTCAGCACTTTAAAGCAAGGGGGCCTCCAGGAATTCAGGGGGTGCAAAATAGGTGTTTAGCACCCCCTCAAAAATTTCAGGGTGTGCAACTGCACACCCTGCCCCCCGGAATCTGCAGCCCCTGCCTGCCGCAAAGCAGCGAAATTTGTTTTTGGCTAATGTGTCGAAAGTCCAAAAGAATTAAAAGTGCAACTATAGCTTGCAATGAAGCTCTCGGTAATGCGCTTCTAATGAATATGGTTTTACTTTTCAACTCTTCAAAATGCACTTATTAGAGCACAAAATAAATCGGACACTAGTGCGTACTATAGTAACTGTGGGTCCCTGTACCTTTCCGTGCCAAACCATTGTATTGACCAAAATGTTCAATATTTTAAACAGATCAATGTATCAACATCTTACATCAACATCACAAATAATAATCATCAAGCCAGGAGCGCAAACACGTCTCAAAAAGTGGTACGGACACATTGGCGTTGGGGGGGAGGCGCCATCGCTCAAGAGAGGGCGCCATCGCCAGAAAACGCAATTTCACAAATGTGTAAATTTTTATTTGTGGGTAGTTGTATGTATATATACCCAGGGCGTCGCCACAGGGGGGGGACGGGGGGGGGACACCGTCCCCCCAGCCGTTAGGCTGGGGAGGATTATCCCCTCCAGTTTTGGACAGTTTCCCCAGGTATTTATCTGCACTTCACTCGGAAACAATGCATTTTTTCAATATCGTATGCGTTTGGGAAAAAAATGTGCTCGGCCTTTTTCCCCTTTTGGCTTTGTTTCCCTTTTGGTTTCACTCGGAATTCATAAAACTTTTAGGCGGACATGTTAGCTAGTCTGCCCTGCCCAGCTCCAAAAAAGGCAACGCGAACGCAAAAGACGCGAACCATCGGCACCCGGAACCTGCTCCAGTGGTGCCCAGCTTGCTGGACCGAATACCTAATTAATAGTGGGAACCAGGCCAGGACCATCTCCCCGAGCCATCTCCCCCAAGTCCCAAGCTCCTCCAGATACACAGGGACCATTTATGAGCGTAAAAGTCGTAGGCTGCCTCTCGCCGTTTTCAAAATTATTTACACTGTTACCAGCACTGGCGGATCCAGGGGGCATTTAGAGCCATGTCCCAGGTCATAAAGTGGCCTGTTTTGTCCCCCAAACGATGAAGTCCACAGAAAAGCAAATCGGTTATCATGTATCATGGCTTTTTTCTTTAGAAGATAACTGTACAATTAAACAATTGAGCAATAAAAATAACGAATTATGTCCGAAAATCCTTTGCAAGCAGTCAAAAATCCAGCTATTCCGCAGTAACAAATTGTAAAATTTCCGCCGCTTTGGCGGCAAGTTTCGCCAATTGCTTAAACAAATTTTTGCTTAGTCCTCTTATCTCTCAACGCCGGAGGCCACCGTCTATATTTCTGGGTTTTATCAGGCAAATCCGTAAAAATTCGCTGCCGCTTTCGCGGCGCTAAATAATGCTTTAAGAGGACCTACTTTAAAACATGGAATTCATATTGAAATGCCTGCAAAGAAGCATTTTTCGTCATTTCAGCTGACCCCCACTTAACTTTCGCGAGCACTCCCACGAGTGTTTTCAGAGTAAGTGTTAATTTACTGCTTATTATGTTATATCCGGTAGCATGTATGATACAAAAATATTGCCTTTTTGCGTTTTTTTTATGCATTTTTTAAGCTAATAACACCAAAACAGGTGACCGGCCCCATATTCAGGGAGAAAAAGGATACTTTTCAGGGCGTATGGAACTCATTTGAAGTTTGGGCAAGGCAAAGGCATTTTGGAAGTCGTTCTTTCCATGCAAAACGTCCATGATGTGTAATGTTAAATCCGAAATGGTTGGGGAGGGGGCAAGTTGCCCCCCCTCCCGGCTCCTACGCCTATGTACCTTTTTGTCAAAAAAGTTGCTCCCCAAACCGACGGCTGGATCCACCAGTGTCCGTCCCCCCCCACTCAAAAATCGTGGCGACGCCCCTGATTAATACCTATATACAATATACATGTAATCTACTGTAGTACTGAAAAATAATGCCTTCATCCCCATAATCAAAATGAGATAGATCATATATGTAAATTGAATCGAGCAGAGATGCGGCGAGCAGTGGAATGACACACCGTTCGACGGCCGGCCCGGCGCGCGTGCAGGCCGGCGTCAAGTCGACCACATGGAGGGGGGCGAAGTTCGCCCACCCCTAAGGTTGTTCGAGGATAGCGCAAAAACGGCGACGCGCAGCAGCGCAATTTCTTCACACCTGTTCTGAAATCAACTACTCACATTATGTAAAATTATTGACTACGGGTCATATCAGGTCAGGTCACCATACCAGATCACGTGATGACCCCACCTTCAAAACGTTTGCGGTTGTACTGCAGCCACAGTTGTTTTAGGTGCATCAGTTTCAAACTTGCAGGATTTTATATGGTCGTAGATACCTATTATTTGTTCACCTCGGACTTCTGATATCGGTAAGGTAAGGTCGGCTCAATTTCGTGACCACCAACATTGTTTTGTCAATAATTATTGACATAATGACGATAAAGAAGCCAAAATGGTACCAATGTATTTTGTCTCGTCGAGAAACGTCTCCCAATATGCAGCCACACCTACTTGGGTCACTACTTGACATTGACCTGAGGTCAAACTTCTCAGTTGACCTAACCTGGTCAACATGACTATGATTCGAAGTGCCTTGACGTGACAAACACGATGGCGTTCAGGGGCGGATCCAGGGGAAGATGTGGCCGGCCGGGCCATAGCCCTTCCCAAAACGTCTGAAATCGGAGCAAAATTGACACAGTTTCTAATGTAAAGGAAAAACCAAGCAGCTTTTACTAAGAAAAAATGTCTTTACGTAAGCAGGCGGAACCCGATGAGCCTTCAGAACTATGTGAATTTGTTGTACATAGCGATAGCACCCCCCAAAAAAGGTGGCCCCTCCCAAACTACCGTTCTGGATCAAACCCTGTCCTAGATATGAAAAACCCAAAGGATTTCGGTCACTTTATTTTGTTAGACCATTTTTTAACATTTTTCACAACTTTTAATTTGCTGAATTGGACGAGAACCCTCATTTTGGGGCGGCATTTGCTTCTGATGACGCCTATTGTCTGGCTTAGACAGCGTCTGTTCTGCTCCATGGGACGGCATTTGCTGCTTGGCTGTGGCAAGGGCGTCGCTTCCTTCTGGAACTTGAGGGAGGGGGACGGGGGACGGAGACACTTTGAGTTCGATTCGTTCCATGCAACGCCCATAGGCGTAATGCTGACACACGAGTTACTGGGGAGGGGGGGGGCGCTATTTATATATTTATATATACGCTACTATATATATTTATAGCCGTCTCCCGTTATTTTGCAATATCTCCTAAGCTAGCCAAGATATTTTCACCAAACTTTCAGTACCTTGTCTCACATCAATGTTACATAAATGTTGGCTGAAGGAAAAAGATAAGATTATGATAGGCCAACCGGAAATGACGTCATAGTGACGTCATGTTCTGCGGGTTTGGTTGAAAAATAAAGATTGCGGAAAACGCTGTAAAAAATCCACTTTTTAAGATAGACTTAACTGTCACATATAAAATTACAGATAATAGACTCAGAGATCAAACTGCTATATCAGATATTCGAAGTTTACTGAAATTTAATATTTATAAAAATCCAAAGGCATTTGTCAGAATTAAAAACATGAATATATATGATTGAGACGATTCCAATGAATAGTGTAGAAAGTTTGAGGTTGATATATTGAAAAATGACCGATTTACGATCTATCAAAGACAAACTTTGGTTACCTCTACAGCATAACTATTTACTACCCATAAAAATCGAATTTCCGTTTTTCCCTTTTTGCTTAATATTTATATGGAACAAAGACATTGAACATGAACAAACTATGTTTTATGGTCATTTTTCGCGTTCTAGTCGAAAAGAAAACTCTTAAACATGTGTTAAAAGTCCTAATGACCGTAATCTGCAGTTTGACCTCCATAACCTCGGATGACCTTGACCTCACCCAAGCTTATCTACAGCTTAGAATGGTACTCAAAAGTGTCATATACACGAATCATACTGGTTTATAAATTGCCTGTGAGTTAAATATCACATTTTTGCGCGAAAATGTAATCCATCGGACTTCGATGACACTGTCAAACATGTTGTCTTTGACGTGAACTATGACGTTATCCCAAAGGTTAACAATATTGGGTTTCTTACAAACACATTTTGCAGGGCTATTATTTGCCGTGTGAGGTTTTAAGATCGTTCCAGTGGTTATGGAGATCAGAGGAGGGCTATAAATAGCCCCCTAGTAAGTCAGGTTACATAATATACTCCAGTTACTCGCGGGTTAAAATTATAAAATGTTTGGGGAGACGCGTTCCCCTTGAGGGGAAACATCTCTCCCGTACCCGACTCCCCGCTTTCGACGCCCATGGGCAATGGGCATTTGTCCAATTTAGAGGGCGCCTGTTTTGCCCCGTGGGGGGCGGCATCGGCCTATTAACCGGTAGGGTGCCTGTTCTGCTCCATGGGGCGGTATTTGCTTCTAGTGACACCCAGGGGAGTGTCACCTTCATAGCCGTAATGGTTCCACCATTTTGCTGCGAAATCCACCATTTTGCTGCGAAAAGGTTTAACTCACCTGGTTTAACTCACCTGGTTGGCCTCCCCACCATTGACCACTCAAAGAGTGAGGGTAAGGGAAGGGAAGGCCAGAGCAAAGAGACACGCAATCTCCTGTGTCTATATTCAAACAGAATATTATCAGTAAGGTTAGCTAAGGGAAAGGAGATCTCAAAGTGTGTCTGCATCAGTACATACACTATTATGGTCAAGTA